>CM040398.1:37640024-37702524 GCA_022702515.1 Ilyophis sp. 1 JC-2022
AAAGGAAGTGGGGTTCATGTTTGTTTTAATGGGCAAGTGAGCTTCCTAATTCACTGTCCCCACTGATTTAGTAGACTTAATAAACAATAAAATACTCAGAGAAAAAAGGTTATCATCATTGTTGATTTATATAATACTTTAGGCATAAAACGAATGTCGTTTTTTTCATATTTTTGGAATATTCAACATATAGAAAAGTATTTTGTAATGTAACGATGAAGAGGAGGCTAACAAACATTAATACATCTAAATACATCTTCTCATTATTGATATTTTGTCTACCCTGTCTTCATTTGTTTGACGGAATGATTCTACTGGCTATGACCTCATCAAATAAATATTGAATAAATGTGCGTTTGTGACCCATAGCCAATACAATTCAAACAGTCCCAATACACAATAGGAAGGGAGAGTGACAGAAGACTATAAGGGTCAAAATTGTTTACTTATTAATTAATTTTTTTGTTTGTAATACTACAAAAAGTATTTATTTTTAAAATGTCAAACCTGCTTCTTACTAAATAGCCATCCTCCTAGCATGTAGAAAAATAACTGAATAATTCACCGAAGTAAAGACCACTGCCAGCCTTATATACCCACAATTCCCGTTCCTACCTGGATCAATCCATTCAGAAATGTGGGAATAATATCGTAATAGTACATATGCCATTTTAGAATAAAAAATAAATAAATAAAGCAATAAATTATTGGTACCTCCATGTATTGACCTAGCTTCAGTGTGAGTACCTCATGGGGGAAATTCCTGGCATATATATATATTATTGCATAGGCTATATTTCACTGGCACTCCATACAGTTTCCACGTGAATAACCAACATACAGAATAAACACAAGGCAGATATTTAATGTCCGTATACCCTGATATCTGCACAACACAAAACAAAAAATAGTTGCGTTATTATTGCCGCCATTGTATTTCTCACACTCCTCCACAGTAGCCAAAATACCGATTCCAGCGCCACATTCTAAATAGAGACGGAGCGGCGCGCACTCCCGGCCTCCCGCGCGCCCGCGACCACAATGCGGAACATGGACGCTTCTAGTCCAGCAAGTAAGTTTGCTTGATTTTCAGAAACAAAACGGTAATATTGTATAGCACACACACGTATTGGGTGCCACATCTTACGGTATTAGAAATGAAAGATATGTAGGTTTTTCAACAGCGATTGGAGTGTTGCTTATTGATAACAAAATGAAACCAGCAAAAACGTAAACTAAAAAATGAAACGCCGCACGCCGGTGCTTATACAGATTGCCGTGTGCGACGTTGATTCTTGCTCACTTGATACAGGGGCGAGTGACGTACAACGTAGGCCTACTTTTCGGACCCATATACCTTACAGCGTACGTTTCATAGCAGATGAAAAGGTGTACAGTGCTTCTTTAAAATATATGCAAATGTAATTTTAAATAATCTACAAGTGCTACGAACTCGGTTTTCTAATATAGATACGATGTAGCAATGCTTTTTTGTGTGCTTTATCACAGCTTGGTTGAAGTCCATACTGATGGGGAATTACTTAAATATTTCTTTCTGAAGGTTACTTACAAAAATCTGAATATATAACTGCTCCCACTTCAGTGAATATCAGTGTTATGAAACGAACTGAACCCAGGCTCATAGGGGGCTATAGAGGTAATACACTATCAGTGACCAGAATGAGGGTGTATTCTAGTAGTAGATCTTCAATTATGGCCCTGCAGCCATTCCATCTTGTTTTATGAGTCGTCTTAAGATCTACAAAGCTTTATATATTGCAAGTCTGACAGATTATTTAATTACATTTCATTTTAGAAGACTACTTTTTTTTTTTAGCAGGGGGCCAGATAGAAGAAAATTCTGTACTTCTTGTAAACGACGGAGCCGCGTTTCCAGAAGCATCCCTGACAGCCTAATGGACGAGACTGAACTGACATCGCAATTTAAAAACCTGCGACAAGAGGCCTGCAAACCGAATTCAGGAGAATATTTGATGAAGTGAACTCAAGTGTCAGGTAATACGAGGATCTTCCTCATTCACTGACAAAACTGAACAGAGAGGCCCTATGGTTCTCGCCCCCTGAGCGCGGGCATAAAGGCAGTGACATCAGCAGTAAATTATTGTGCTTCTTCATAAAGGAAGTGACATCAGCAGTAAGTTATCACGCTTCACCCATCAGATCATCTTAACCACACCTCTGCTTTCGGCTTTTCTGTCATAAGTGTTTTAATATAACGTTAGCCATGTCTTTCAATTCCAAAAGTTCCAAATATTATAAACTGTGCTCGGGGTGACCAAAAATACTGCTCTGGAAATGCAATATTGGGCACGTTTAAGTAATGGCTGGCAATATAAGAAATATATATATATTTTAAATAATAATTTATTCAGACATCTTAGTAGAATTACCATAGAACTGCCCTGTAAGTAACTCCTGTTTTTTTTTTTTTAAATTGATGAAGCAAATTAATTAATACCATGAATATGCAGATCATGAAATGTATTTAACATATTTACAGTTCTTTCCATAAATATGTGACAACTTAATTGCAATAAAGTTAAGGGATTCCAAATACTTTTCACATTGTGAACAACAGTGGGTGATATTGAAAAATATGCTTTGTAATTCATGTGTGCAAACTGAATATTGTATGTGAAAGCAGAAATTGCATTCCACTGCGAATTGAGACCTTACAGAACCACAGTTGCTTCACTTCTGCTTCTAACTTTGCTTATGTACTGTGATCAGTGATGTTGAAATGGGCCTTTCTCCCTTCCATGTTGCTGAAGGTGTTAGTTGCTGCATTGTATTATGCATCTGATGTCCATATTTGAACCTGTTGTACTTTATAGGCTAGAATGAACATCGTCCAGTGCAGGGCTCATTCAAACTCATCTTAAATCACTCATTCATAACTCATAGCTCATTCATAATTCATCTGCTCTTTATTATGGCTCTGTAGGCCATGTTATCTGCTGATGAATGGGCCTTGCTTTTGGAAGTGGTATCTGTTCAATAGTAGAATGTGGCTCAGTATCGGAGACTTGACTCAAAAACAGAAATCTGCTCAGAAACAGTCCCCATACAGTATGTTTGAGAATACACACCTGTTCAGATACGCACACACACACACACACACACTACTTTGTTGTACATAAGGGACATAATAAAACAGCTTAAACAGAGGGACAGAGCAGCCTGGTGTAATGTAATCAGTTATTTATTATGTATGGGGATTTTGTAAGAGATTAATTTATTGTAGGTTTGGTAGCTGTGTGTGTCAGAGTGTTTAAGATTCTGTTTAACAGTTTGTATGAGGAGACCTGTGAATTTCATTGGTTTCTTAGGTGATTTATCAGCCATTTGGATTGGACGGATGCCACTGGTTTGGAAATGTCTATTTTTTCTATTTCAAATCTGGCTACCAGGTTGGGCGGCGGCCGGTTATTTTATTTGGTCAAAGGAATGTGGAACAGGCACGTTGCCCATTTGCTTCGCTGACCCTACCCAATGGTGAAGGGTTTCTGCTGCCCGTCTAAAACCTGTCCTCCATTTCCTTGTCCCGTGGTCTTTCTCTGCGTGCAAGGCTGAGCTGCTCTCTGCCAATGCAAGGCTGCCGTGCTCCGGCTTGTGGACTCTTCTCTCAAAGCCTGCTCTTGCTTGCTTGTTTGAGTAAAACGTGTGCGTCTCAAGGGAGACTGAGCCCAGTCCTCCCAACACCTCAGGGTGGAGATGGCCCCTCCCACTGGTGTGAGTTCTTCGTCGGTTTTTTTATTGCGCCATTTTACCGACACTCCAGACTCTTACCTCACACTGTGATGGCAGCATTAGGTTGGACGGGGGAGGGATATCATACAGAAGATTCTCAGTGTTATTATACCACTTTTATTTCTGGCTCATTTTACGACTGGATAAAGTTATTGCCAGACATTGGTCGTGTTTACTGGCCAAAAGCCGGCAATTGTCGGCTTCTGCCAACTCTGCTTTGGATCTGAAAAATTAATATTTGTCTACTCTATTGGATCTGTGTGTAAACAACAGTTTTATTCCAAAAAGAAAAATGGGCTAAATCCTATAAGCTAATAGGGTATTAATTAATGTGCCTTAAGCCAAAGGACTAAGCATTGTAACCCAAGTTGAAGTCTGCTCATTCTCCAGAAAAATGTGTGTTGGACAGGTGTGTTGTTCAGGTAGTAGTCAGTAGCCAGCTCATGGCATAGTCCTGCTCAAACAAGCTCTATGCCTAAACTATAGAGCTCAGTCTACGCTCATAGATTGCCCAACAATCTTTAATTAAAGAAGAAAATGTAAATATGTCTTGAGTTTACGTTCAGAGCATGCATGCGGTCCGTCTCTATCAGAGATCCCCACTCTTACCTGAAAAGGGCTGCTGTGGGTCCAAGCTTCTGTTGTATGCCAGCACTAAAACACCTGATTCAACTACTCAACCAATCATGGATCTGAACTGCATCAATGTGTTTCACCGGGTGTTTAGTGCAGCGATGGGGGGGAAAGGGCCAGTCTACGTTCCTGTGTTCCTGTTCAATGGCAGAGACTCAGGCAGTACATCCTGTCCCACACCTTTGATTAGGGAAGACCAGTATGTCCCCCCCCAAGAGTGATGTCCTATATTCAGCCTCCTCGTGGCATGTGTTAACACTCAGACTCCTTTCCTTAGTAGAATTCAAACCATTACAGTATTTCATTGTTTGATCACATCAGACATTGCGTGATCCCTGCGCCACCATGAACCTTTCCGTCCAGTGAAACGATAAAGGAAACGGCGGTAATATAACATGCTTGATTCGACTCGTATGAGCCACATTTTAATTATACGTCTCAATCGGTACAAGCTGCTCAACCCGAGACTAGAACCAAAAATAAATAAGCACTTTGGAAACGGATAACCTGATGCACCTATGTTATTTTGCACCCTTTAAGGTGCCCGAGATTGAAAAAATAAATGAGTAATAAAAAAAAAATTCTGCTCCATTTTGAAGTAATTGCATGCTTGTTCACTCCGTTGTTACGTTGGCGCACAACATTAATTAATTCAGTCTTGTGTAGATGGCAACATCCCTTTCATCAAAGCATAAATTGCAGGAACGCAATGATAATTGTACAGGCAGTGAACAAGAAATAGAAAGAGTACGGCAGAGTTACTTAATTAGTGTTGAACCACCACCAGCATTCGTGAGGAAACTGAATTATCAACCCTGGTTTAGATTTGTGCTGAAATGATCTGTGGTTGCGTGTCTCTTTTATACGCACTTTGAATTAATGCATTGCTCAAGTTCATTGATAATCCTGGAATATGCGCTCTCCCACTGTTCAATAGTAGAATCTCACCTGAAAAGGGCCGGTGTGGTTGCAGCTTTGAAGATGATTGGTTAATTTGTTGAATAGTGCTGGGCTAAAACAGAAACCTTCGCCCACCTAGGCCCATTATGGAGAAGATTGGACACCCCTGCCTTAAACATTATATTATGAAAAATCTGCAAGTTGAGCTGTGTCCAAAACGGCTCCCTATTTACCATATATAGTGTACTTACTATAGTGTACTTACTATAATATATCCCTCAATGCATCGTAATGTCTTGTAAGCAACCGTGGTCACTAGAAAGGTGGAAGTGAACCATGATGCTTTGCAAGCTTTTTGCCAAGCTTTTTTTAAACTTTATTATACGCAAAGCTTGTATTATGGTGCATTGTGGGATATTTCTAGTACAATATATAGTAAATAGGGAACCACTAAAAGATGACTGAATTCATTGCTTATTTAGTACATTACTTAGGGGCCTATCTTGATATTCACTAGTTTAGGGGATGAGGGTGTAGTAGGGAGCCATTTTGGATTCAAACTAGGTCACTCTTTCACAAAGGGGTTGCTCTGATGTTCGCTCTTGAAGCCAGGCCTGTCCAGGAATTTTATACACGACTCAATGCATGTTGATGGATGAGCCACACCTGCATTCTAACTTCTCCTTCGCCTGTACTTGTTACCCCTCAATTACTCGCGTTTCCATTTCTGTCCACTTCCTGCATAGTACAAATGTAGCTCTTCATATCCTCATATCCTAAAGATTGAACCTAGTTTTGAGTGATCTTTAGTACGACGATTTAGACACCACAATATCACCGTCTGTTTGGGCTCTTTTTCTGAGTATCAAAAGTCAGCAAATATTGAAATCCTATCTTCAATTGGGAGAGTCCCTCTATAGGTAGTGGATCAGAGCTGGCTTGAGTCATTTTGGGATACGGGCATGTGTATGTAGACATGCCGTGCTTTTTATTTAAACAGCTGCCTGCTTATGACTGTTTCTGATAAAGATGACTGTCAGAATTTAATAGGTGAAATTTTCATAATTCTAAAAAAAAAAAAGATTATTCTTGTCACTTTAATCATCTGTGTTTTAATCTAAACTCTATAGGTGTAGGCAGCTGTATAAAATTATAAATTGACATATCACAAAATTACATTTTCCGAAGCAGATTAAATCATTTTATTCATGCCTGTTTTGAAAAGGGGAATGAGATTATAAATTTGTTCACAGTGGTTAGCTGTAAGAAGATAAGACTTCCCATTCTCTGAGTGATTTTGAAGATTACTACCTCTTTAGTGTGTGTGTGTGTGTGTGTGTGTGTGTGTGTGCGTTCGTGCGTGCGTGCGTGCCTGCACGCATGGGTGTGATTGTGAGTGTCAGTCTTATTAGGAAGCACTATGTATGTAGTTGTCTGCAAAGCGATGTGGAATGACATCTTGATTTATGTTATTACAATAGGTTTTATGAATAGTTCAGTAACTTTAGAGGTTTTCTATTTTATAAACTTGAAATATCCCAGACAATTAATTCAAGTTTTTCTGTGTGTTTAGTAGAGATGAGTGTGACAGAATGAGCATGAAAATATTTTAGGTTAAATATCATATTTGTCTTGGTATATTTCTGTAGAAATATAGTGTTTTATTGTTCTATGTTGGCATGCTATGCTAGTCAAATAACATGGCTGGGGACAGTTCTTTCTTTTTTTTTAACCTAAAAAGAGAATGGTTTTTACAGTTGGATGGAGGTAGCTGTTGTACAATGGTGTTGGCTTTTTGTTTGTTTTTGACGATGTGCTTTGACTTGTGTGTTTACTCTTGTACAGGTGTTGAGGAAGGGTTTGCGGTTGTGCTATAACGCATAACGGTTAGCGCACATTTGGAGAGTGGAGGGTTTGCGGTTGTGCTATAACGCATAACGGTTAGCGCACATTTGGAGAGTGGAGGGTTTGCGGTTGTGCTATAACGCATAACGGTTAGCGCACATTTGGAGAGTGGAGGGTGGAGGGTTTGCGGTTGTACTATAACGCATAACGGTTAGCGCCCATTTGGAGAGTGGAGGGTTTGCGTTGTGCTATAACGCATAACGGTTAGCGCACATTTGGAGAGTGGAGGGTTTGCGGTTGTGCTATAACGCATAACGGTTAGGGCACATTTGGAGAGTGGAGGGTTTGCGGTTGTGCTATAACGCATAACGGTTAGGGCACATTTGGAGAGTGGAGGTGTTTTTGCCCTACTTCTAATGCCTTTTCTTTTTCCAACTTTATTTTTGGACTGGGGTCATTGAGTCGTAATAAACAGGAGCTGTAAGAGTTGTAACCTTGTGTCAGACAGCTGCTGAAAGCTGCACTGTTTTGTTATCATAGTCAGCACATTTGTTACCTTTCTCGTGGAGAGTGATGATTTCTGTGTTTTCAGTGCATTGCAGGGATTGATATAACTGGCCAGAATTGAGGGTAGAAGGATGCAGGGTCTAAATTAGTGACACTGGGGATTTATTAATGGATTAGTGTGGATTTGTCTGCTCTAAATGCAGTCGTTATGTAGCTTGATGAAATTCCAGATGTACACAATGCATGAACCTGTTTTTTTATGTTACGTTATGGGGTTTTGTGTAAAAACATTTGGTTTGTACATTTTAGGCATTTAGCTGACGCTCTTATCCAAAGCGACTTCCAATTACTGGACAAAGAAAAGGCCTACATTCATAAATCACCAACATTCCAAGTAGCAGTTAATGAGCGTAATGTTCGGGCCATAACACACCTGCGACAGGTAATCCTTAGTCGTGAGAATTAACATGTGGAAGGAAAGGTAGAGAGTTTTTTTTTTTAGATAGAAGATGGAGAGGAGAGCAATGGGAATCAAGGTGGAGAGCGGGAGGAGAGGTATTTCTTGATCAGATGGGTCTTCATGGTTAAGTCAGAAGGTAGGGAGGGACTCTGCTGACCTGATTGAGATGGACAGGTCATTCCACCATTGAGGGGCCAGCAGGGAGAAGAGTTGAGGCCTGGAGGAGCGATGACCAGGTCGTCACAGGGAGGGGAGAGCTAGGTGCCCGGTGGCAGCAGAGTGTGGAGCACGGGTTGGGGTGTAGGGCTGGACCAAGGCCTGAAGGTATGGGGGTGCAGCTCTTTTAGTGGCCTTGTATGCCAACACCAGAGTTTTGAATTTGATGCGGGCGGCCACTGGGAGCCAGTGGAGGGAACGCAGGAAGGGGGGTGACATGGGTTTCTAGGCAGCAGTTGGGTAACGGGTTGGGCATTAGCTTTTAGCATTCAGCAGTTGGCGAGAGAGGGCGTAGAACCAAAAGTAATATACGCAATTATATATCAAGCTTCTTATGACTGATGCCAAAAAAATCATTACACAAAAATGTTTTTATTTCAAAAAAAGACTTAATACAACATTCAAAATGCTATCACATAACAACTAGACTCAGTTTTTCTCATCTACACACACACACACACGCCCACATACACACACACACACAAACCCACATACACGCACAGGAACATACACGCATGCCCACATACATGCACGCCCACATACACGCACACGCATTTCCACATACACGCACACGCACGCCCACATACACTCACATGCACGCCCACATACACGCACGCCCACGCCCACATACACGCATGCCCACATACACTCACATGCACGCCCACATACACATACACGCACGCCCACATACACGCACGCCCGCATACACGCACACGCACGCCCACATACACTCACATGCACGCCCACATACACATACACGCACGCCCACATACACATACACGCACGCCCACATACACATACACGCACGCCCACATACACGCACGCCCACGCACGCCCACATACACATATATGCACAAGCACACACCCATGATCACACCAGTCACTAGTACATTTATTGGTAGCTTGTTAAAGACTAATGATTTGAGCTTATTGTAATCATGCAATCAGGGAATATTTAAATGCATGACATAATTGGCTTGTGAGTCACATGGTGATCATTGTGTTACAGAACTGCTGCGTATTGAGCCAATCACAGCATCGCACTTATTGAGCATTGGACACATCCATGTTTCACTGTGCCTTTGAGATTAATCTTTTCTTTATACTGTATAACCATCTTTATAATTATAATAATAATTCCAGGAATGGAGGTCATCGAGAGCCTCAAGATTCATCACTGCTGACTAATCAGTGACTGGCTGTATTTGCAACGGATTTGGACGCGCCTGAGCTCGTTTCGTAATTTGGGGTCTCGCCGTGCGCTGAAGTGGGAGCGAAGTCGCTGCTGGGGGGGGGTGGGGGGTTGTCCATCAAGAGGGAGCCGCCCAGTTAAATTTTACTGCAGCGGAATGGTATTTTGGGCTAAATTACACTGCGATTCACGCTCGCGCTGCCCGCCAGGTGAGGCCACGTTAACGGCGCAGATCGCACCACCATCATACGGCGAGTTGCTAAGTTGGGGCTTTCCCCAACGCGTGCCTAATCATAACCTATTCAAAAGCCAATCAACCGTTTTCGTGGATCATATGCAGTCCAATTTGACTTTTAAATAAGTCGCCCAAGTCCCCCAAGCAGGAAAAAATTATACTTTGTATTTATTGCTCATTGTCTTTTTTATAATGTTAATTATTGTCTTTTTCTGTTTTTAATGGTTTATGGCTGTTATTATACTGCACTGTGTTCTCAGAAGAATGACAAACCTGGTGCATACATTCACTCTTATTGCACGTATAGTGATAAAAACACACCTCTTGATTCAATGCAAAATAGAGCCTATCTTCTTCCAATGCAGAATCCTAAAAATACATGGGAAATGGGATATGTTGCATGGGGAAAATTGGAAATAGATAAATGATTAAACGCATGCTTAGGACCTCGAAAATAGAGTTGATAAATAAAAAAGCTGGTAAATTATAAATGGGAGAATAAAATGTATTATTTTTTCATTATTTTAAAATGTATTTTATTGACTGATTGGAGGCTAGGGAAATTATTAAAAGCTTTTTATTTTTACCAGTCCAGATAACCTATTAGTGACTTTTAACGCCTTTAGCGTTCTCGTTCTGCAAGCAGGAGGCCTTTTAAACCTGCGCAGCACGCTGTGAGCTTTGCGCTCCTCGTCTTTGGTTTGAAAATAGCGAAATTCTGTAGCCACGCCCAGTGCGCCATACGCTATGCCGTTGACTATGACAGCTCGCAGCACGCCATGCGCTTCCCAGAAAATAGAGCCCGTAATGGTAAGAGAAAGTGTGTTGTGAATACAGCCCCTGAACGTTTTACTGAAGTTTGTTTTTGTATCCACATTGCTACATGCCACTGTGGCGGGTAGGTTTGATACATTTACCCGACAATTCTGAAATCTACCCAGATTTGGCGGGTGGCGGGTGCTAATTTCCCACCCTGTGGGGAATGCTTGGCTTGTTTGTGCAAAGATAGGTGTTCATAAATCAAAGGATGGTAAATATCTCTGACAAATCTGCTTCACTTATCTTCCCTTATTTCAAGTTAATGGAGGATGTGATGTTGGGTGAAAGAGGTTTCAGAGCCAGTGGCTTGTGTGAGTTGCACATGCTTCTGATTAGAGCGCTTGTTCTCCCGCTCAACATGTGCAGTGTAGCTGTAATTATCTGGTTATTAATAAAATATTGCACAAAGGAAACGCATTGACACATTCTGCCTTCACTGGGGTGGAAGACATCTCTTGAATCAACACAACTCAACACAACTCAACACAACTCAACACAACTCAACACAACTCAACACATGTTCCAAACTGCGTTTTTTCAGAAGAAAGCATTGTATTCTAGACAAAAGATACTGATGCATACATTGTTACTTCTCTGAATATGTTTTGCATGTAAAGCTGGACTGTTTGCCAGCAATGGTGTTAATGAACATTGTTTCTGGGTCTCTGAGATTTCAATTTGTTCAGCCTTTTCCTACTGGGCAATATTTATAGCTTCAAAAAACAGTGATGCATATTTAACAGCTGTTGATTAAAAAGTGATTATATTTTCGTTATACTCAGATGTGAGTAGTTTGAGTTCAACACTGTACATTTTGGATACAGTGATTATTAAACCCTGAAAATGTTTTTCCCCCTATAGCAGTGTACATCCTCTTTATTATATACAGTATCTGCCCTGTGGGGGAAATTTATTTATTTATTTTTGTTGCCGTAGTTTCAAAAGCAACATTTTGAAAGGAGAACAATCTTAAAATGCATTCCAGGTCTGACGTTTATCAGATGGATCAATTTCCTGTTTCTTTTTATCCTCGAGTTATTTTAAAATGGTACATTGTGTTTGGGAATATAGTCAATGCTTTGTGAACTAGATGCCAAAAATAATGAGTGCAGTCACATTACCTGCTATTTCTGAAGGTAATTTCATGAGACAGTCTTTGCTTTAAAGATAGTGAAAGCATGTCTGGATATTTGTTTTCATTTAATGTGGGGAAGTGGTTAAGTCTAATGCTGAGCAGGTATGCTCTATTCTTTGGTCCTTAAATGGGCGGTGAGCTGTACTCTTTGAAGAACAGATCTCACACTACTTTGTATTTTTATATTGTCAGTTCGAGAACTAAGGAACAGGTAAATTGCTTTTCATAATTTTTTATTTTTTTACATTTTTTCATCCATTCATCCATGATGCACTAGATACCCTTTAGTGGTAGGAAAATGTCGAGCATCGTTGGACTGAATGGCCTCATTCAGTTATGTTATGATATCACCTCTGTACACAACATCTTTGGATTTTATGCACAGAGATGTTGCTTTTGGAATCAGAACATCTAGTCCTCTTTATATTGTACATCTGTATTTGTATGATAGCAAGATAATTAATAGTGGGGTAATTGCAGTACAACGAGGGAAACGATCAATATTATCTAACAAGACACTCACAGAAAGGAACAATGTGGTCCTGCCAATGTCCCCGTATTTCCTAAGAAGAACACTTATTTCACCTTTTCTGTCATGTCTAACAGATTTCTATTTCAGACTCTGCTGGAAAAAAAGCTCTTTGCAATCAGCTTTTTAAACATCAAATCTACAAACATGAAATTGGAGAAAATTCAGAAGCAAAATTGGATAAATTGAGTCCATTTGTAACTTTTTTTTTTCTCTCTCCAAAGGGTGTCTTTTGTTGAACGTTCATTTGAACTTAAGAAATATGCCTCACACTTGAAGTATAAGGATTATACATTCATAATTGATCTTAGAATGGTTTGCCTACCCTATCAAACATCAAACTTCAAGTCAAATCAAATCAGATGTGCTCAAATCAAACTTTCCCTGTGATGCGTCTACACTCATTTTGATGATTTTGAAATTCTCTTCCTCTAGTCACATTTCCAACTTTCAATTGGCGCTCTGGGGGATGGAGCCTCAAGAGCCAGTCTTGCTCTATGGTAAAATGATAAAATAGGGGAAGCTATATCTCGCGATGCACATTTCAGAAGCACTTTCACTCTTTAATAGCACCCTCTGTCCATAAAATTTATGGATAATGCCTTTAACTGTTTTTATATAAACTGTGTTTACTGTTTTGTGCATTGTCCTGGGTGCAGTCAGATAACCAGTGAGGTTTCCCCTAAGGGAATAATAAAGTTGTATTGCACTGTTAAACATATCTAACCAATCAAACCCCATAGAGTGGCAGATAATGCATTTGAAAATGCCAAGGAGCAAAAAGGCTGCATTAAATTCACATTCAGAGAGACTTGTAAGTACGTTTACTTATGTAAGGGGATTTTCTATAAGCAAATTCTGGCAAAACTTTGTGAGTAGCTTGGATAAATGGATTGATCTTTGAGGTCACAAACCAGCCGAAACCCATTTCTTTTGAGAAGATATGTTTTAAATCACAGACATATAGTTCACTAAAGCCAAAGACAAGCTGACCACACATGAAGATGAACTTTGCGAAGATAACATGCGACTAGCTGGCTGATTATTTAAGAAATAGTTCTCCAGTTAGCTGAACTACAAAGAACAAGCCATGACCTAGAGGTTCTGTAGAGCTGAGATACTACAGTAAATCTTGAGCTAGCTATCTTAGCCAGTTAGCCAGGTAGCTGCCTGGTACAAAGGAACATCAAGGCAATAAAAAAGCGTATGAGCGCTGGTGGCAGCATTTGTGCAACACACGCGTGCGCACACACACGCGTGCGCGCACACACACACGCGCGCGCACACACACACACACACACACGGAGGATGCTAATAATCAGGCATTACATAAATTTAACCTAACATTACCATTACACACAAACTCTTCACACTGTAAATGTTGGATTAATGTATTAATGTCTCGGTAGAAGAAATGCCCGTTCTGGGAGGGATATGTGAGGTGTTGCCATATGGTGCATTCTGCAGTGGGAGAAGCCTGAGATGTTCACACTATAAGTGCACAGATATTCATATAAAGATCGTCTGGATGGGTTTGAGAATACTCAATGCATGTCAAACATGATTAAATTTAGATTTTTGGGGGCGGAATATCTCTTTAAACCTTGTGTTTCTCAGCTCACAACCTCCCAACATTATGACAGCCACTCTACATGCCCAAGCAGCATAGCTTCTCAGATTTAAGTAGCCACAGTGAAAAGATTCAGAAAAAGGTGAGGCATTTTCAGATGATATATTATTAAACTATTCCCACAAAGCCTCCATTATCCCCCCAATGCAATGCAATTAAGACTCACAGAGAGATATTTCACCATTACTTTCTGAAATGCAATTAATACTAAATGGCAGATAAACTGTATGACTGTCTATTGCATTATCCTTTGTAATGCAATCCATGGTTGCTAGCAGATGTACTGTAACACACCTAAACCATTGCTCCGTTGAGTTAACTCAATACGTTAATAGTCAGGGTGTTCCACAACGCCGTGTTCTGACAGCATGAGTGCAGCTGGGCCTGTGGACCGGGTTTATGGGCCATAGCTGAGGACATGCCAGGCAAACATCATCACCAGATTGTGTCTCTGCATGTTTAATGACAGACTAAAGGCACAGGCCTGCCAAGCTTCTGCCCATTACATTACAGCCTAACAAACCGTTCATGAAAGACACAGTAAGCCAGGCGTGGTGAGCTGCAATCGTTATTTATTTTAAACTGCGGGAACTCTACACATTTATGCCACCGGTAGCGTTTCTGGTCACTGCAAATGCTTTGTTTGGTTATTCGTGGGAAACTGATTTCAGGAAACAACATTGAGTGGGACCACCTGCGCATTGTTTGGACATAACCTGTGTTGAATGTTCATCACAGGGAGACAGGAATGCACTGTGTTGGGGGGCAGGTGAATAAAGTGCCCAGTAAAATGTTCACTGTTTCATTTCAACTCAGATTCTGGGAGTGATCACATGGTCTGTATCAGAGTTGAATTAATTGATTATTGAAATGTTGTTACCTGCCAAAATCATGTGTACTAAAGCTATCAGTGAGGTTGTGCCATGAACAATTATAAATGATGGGGAAAAACATTTCAAAAAGTTCTGGGTTGAAGAACGTGAACCTATCTTTTGACACTGAACATTTTACTGTGTGGGAAAACTACAAGACTGACGATCAAACTACAATTACCAGGGTGGTTTGTGGGGTCCTTCATGTCCTTGCTATATTTCCATTCTATTCAACTCTTTAGTCTGACCGTGTAGTCTTCCCGTCGATAAACTGGCTAAATTAAATCCCCTCACCAATTTTTCAGGAAGATATGATTGATTGATAATAATTTTCAATATTTGAACGTTGGTGAGTGTTATATTATTATAATTTGTTTAATTGTA
Organism: Ilyophis sp. 1 JC-2022; assembly: GCA_022702515.1. Classification (NCBI taxonomy): domain Eukaryota; kingdom Metazoa; phylum Chordata; class Actinopteri; order Anguilliformes; family Synaphobranchidae; genus Ilyophis; species Ilyophis sp. 1 JC-2022. Next base: position 37,655,153 of record CM040398.1, read on the forward strand.
ATCGTCGACATGAATAATGCAGAATAATGTGACAGTGAATTCTTCAACATCATATTTTAATCATAGATCCGTACCTGTACCGTACATCCGTACCTGTACCGTACACCCGTACCTGTACCGTACACCCGTACCTGTACCGTACACCCGTACCTTGTGGCTGACTATTGGCAGGTACGTCAAAGGCTGGACCAACTTTGATCACTTCAAATACAATGGACTGTTCTGGAAGGGCGTTGTGTCATGTGCATGGTCGTATACTGAAACATTGAGGACAGCTTTAGGAAAGTAATTTAAATGAATGTTAGGGAACCTTTTTCTTATACATAATATGGTTCTTAAATTCTTAAAGAGGTTGTGTAACATGACTGATGATTATGTCACGTGATGGAAGAGGAGAGAGATTGGGACCATGGAATGGGCGAGGAATGTGGCTGGGAATCAGAGGGAATTTAACATGGGAATGATGAGTGAGTGTCAGGACCATATTTGTGTACATATCTCAGGACTGGACTGGAACAGGGAAGGCACGATGGTGTAGAATACGGTTAGTTCCTTTCATTGGCTGGTCGTCTTTTGCCACATTTCAGTCCACAGCGCTCGGCAATGTGTCTCTACATTAAAACAGGGACACAATACTAATGGGAAAATAGCCAGACCGCTTAGAGCACCGTAAACAAGTCTGCTGTTGATGCCATTAACGTTGTTCCAAATGAGGCAAACCTTGCATGTTAATTGGACGTTTTCAAAAAATGATTGACTGGGTTATGTTTTTAAAAAAGGGTTTAATTAACCAGGTTATGTCTTTTAAAAAAGGGTTTAATTAACCAGGTTATGTCTTTTAAAAAAGGGTTTAATTAACCAGGTTATGTCTTTTAAAAAAGGGTTTAATTAACCAGGTTATGTCTTTTAAAAAAGGGTTTAATTAACCAGGTTATGTCTTTAAAAAAGGGCTGAAAAAAGTAAATACAGAAGTTGAACAAATGCATTCTGTTCTGTGATAGTTTTTTTCTTCTCCAGGTGAAATGCCTTTGAACCATAATGCTGCAATAAGAACAAAATAAAGTTGTGACAAAAGAAGGACACATTATCTGTTATAAACCTATTGCCATGGGGTTGTGTAATGAATCCAATTATCACTGAAACTGAAGATATCTTTTCAACGGGTGATAAAACCGCTTTCAGCTTGTGCTTGCACCTTCTAAATGTGCTTTTATTTCTTTACTTTGCAAAGTCTTGGTTCAAAGCTGTGTGTGATGTTTAGTTGTAAGCACTTTATTTAAAATGCCATTTACACTTAACCCTCCCATTTACACTTAACCCTCCCATTTACACTTAGCCCTCCCATTTACACTTAACCCTCCCATTTACACTTAACCCTCCCATTTACACTTAACCCTCCCATTTACACTTAACCCTCCCATTTACACTTAACCCTCCCATTTACACTTAACCCTCCCATTTACACTTAACCCTCCCATTTACACTTAGCCCTCCCGTTTACACTTAGCCCTCCCATTTACACTCAACCCTCCCATTTACACTTAACCCTCCCATTTACACTTAACCCTCCCATTTACACTTAACCCTCCCATTTACACTTAACCCTCCCATTTACACTTAACCCTCCCATTTACACTTAACCCTCCCATTTACACTTAACCCTCCCATTTACACTTAACCCTCCCATTTACACTTAGCCCTCCCATTTACACTTAACCCTCCCGTTTACACTTAGCCCTCCCATTTACACTCAACCTTCCCATTTACACTTAACCCTCCCATTTACACTTAACCCTCCCATTTACACTTAACCCTCCCATTTACACTTAACCCTCCCATTTACACTTAACCCTCCCATTTACACTTAACCCTCCCATTTACACTTAACCCTCCCATTATTTACACTTAACCCTCCCATTATTTACACTTAACCCACCCTTTTACACTTAAAGGTAGATGACAGAAAAGGTTCAGAAGCTGTCATTTCATATAGTGTTTTGGTTTTTCAGTTCCTGAATGAACTTGAGAAGCAAAGGCACGATAAAGTGAGACTCATAAACAGAAAGACTAATAGATTGAATTCAGGAACAGATGGATGATCGAAAGAGATGAGAAGGAGAGGTAATAGAGGCACATTCTGAGAGAGAATGCATTAGAGTGGCTTGGCATGTGGAGGTGTCAGTTACTCATGGCTAGAGATGTATAATGTGCACGTTTTATGGAAGCATCTACATGCAAAGAAATGCATAAACATATTTATTAATTAAACTGCCATAAAGTTGACCTCGAAAGTGGAGGGGATGACGGTGAGCTAGCTAGTAGGATTTGAGTTTCACATTTGTGATTGCAAGTTTTTGTTCCTGAGAATATGTTCATGTTCATGCCGCATACATCGTCCACACTGACACTTCATGTAAGGAGGGCTGACAATAATTCACTCGGTAACAAGCGCGTTGGTGTTGACTGATTAGAGTACGTTGGGAAGACTGATTCTCCACAGCGGCATCTGGCTCTTGCCTCATAGTCCCGTCTCTTTGATTCATGTTACGGTTTCACTAACTGATGGGATTGTCTTTGCGACTGGCCAGAATGCATAATGTTAAAGATGCTGATGTATTCTAACTATTCTCTAGTGTTTTAACAAAGCCACTTTCATTTGAACTTTGGAGACTGAATAAACATATTCCACACTTGTCAACGTTTTGGGAGTTATTTTAGCTCCTAAAAAGCCACAGAAGTGTATGATATGAGATCTTAAACTATAGTGTTATCTGTTGTGTATTGTATAATTAATTTGACCCTTGATGACATCTCTCACTTTCTTGTCGTTTTGTGAACTGGGAATGGGGCGTGTGTCATTAATTGAACATTTATTCCATTTTTATTTGATGAGATCATGGCTAGTAGAGCCAGTCATTCAAGCAAATGGAGACAGTTTGTATGATCAGGTCAAGTTTTTAAGCCGTAAATTCAACAAGCTGTCGCTGTCCGACGTGGGCGTTGCCTGTCATTGCTTAGTTCTCCGCTTGGCTCATGATTGGCCGTGCAGGTCAGGAGTGGGTCTCATAATTGCAAAGGCGGCCAGTGAAAAGCTTTTTGATGCCAACCTTGTAGATTGAGATCCTGAAGGTCTCCCTATGTCCAATTATTTGTTGGTCTTTTGGGTTTTTAGGTACAGTTGGCATCAACATGGAAGTGACGACTGAGTACTGTAGAACAGGGCTCTTTAACATGACAACTTCAGTCATATCGTAATGCATCCGACCAAACGTTTCTGCTGGGACTAATCTTCAAAAAGTATTTAATCCACCAATTATATTTTCACACTGGAGGATTACATTTCCTGTTTTTTTCTAGAAATAACCCTTTAAAAATATCCTTTGAAATCTCACTTCTGTCCTGCGGTATCTTAAGTTCCATCACTGTACTAACCACCAGTGTCTACATGGGACACACTGCCCAGGATAATGATTGTGTCATTTATTATTATTTTTTTAAATTACACGTCTTTGAATGTGATTACCCTAGCTAAACTGCGTCGATCACACTTGTCTCAGTTAAACTGGCAGAGTAATTTAAAAGCACAGCTGACAAACTGCACCAGCTGACATCATTTTCAAGGTTAAATAAAGCAGGGGGTTTTTACACTGCAGAAAAACTGCAGTTTTCAAAAGCCCAGTTATTATCACCAACCGAGTCTTCTCAATCATTATGAAACTGTTTTTCCTCTAATTCTTCTCAGGAATATCAATTATTCAGCTCATTATGGGTTGTTGTGATTTCCACAGTGAATCTAATGTTTTCTGTTAACAGTGATCATTATGATTCATGCATCACTCTAAAGCTTTAACAGACATGCATTAATATTTATGTATCTGAATAATGCTGTCGTTGATTTATAATCACTAGTTCTGTACTTTATAGTTCTGCCACTTTCTTCCTCACATCAGTAAATTAATTTTGACCTTGGGGAATTGTAAATCCTTTGCAATAGTTTATAAACAGTTATCATAAAGAATGGGTTATTGATTCCTTTAGCACTGCCTCAGAAACCATTGTACATTACTGAAGTCACACTTTGTAAATGTTTTCTATAAATCAAAGAGTGCAGTTTACCTATCATACTTGAAGGCAGTTCGAGGGCATATAGCAAGATAGCAGTTTCATGTTATATACATGGGGGGGGGGGGGGGTGTGCACACACACTTACACAGACACGCACATATGCGTATATATACACACACGCAAGCTCACACATTTACACAGACATGCACAAATGCGCATATATACACACACGCAAGCTCACACACATACACCGACATGCACAAATGCGCATATATACACACACGCAAGCTCACACACATACACCGACATGCACAAATGCGCATATATACACACACGCAAGCTCACACACATACACCGACATGCACAAATGGATATGTCATTGTTTTAAATGAATGGGCGATAAATTTAGTTCCCATAATGCCTGCTACTGCATTTGGAGCTGTGTTAAAATACATGCGCATCACAGTAAACATGTTGTACAATCTCCTATCTACTGAATGATCTGCTGTCAATCACCCAGTTTTTTACATTTCTTTATCAACTTCCAGTGAGGCTGTGCTCTTATTCATCCCAGTTGTCAGGGGGCAGAGTCTGGAGACTGAAGACGCGAAAGGGCTGCTTCACTTTTCTCCTCCTGCTTTCTCTTTTCTCCTCCTGCTTTCTCTTTCCCCCTCCTGCTTTCTCTTTTCCCTCCTGCTTTCTCTTTTCCCTCCTGCTTTCTCTTTTCTCCTCCTGCTTTCTCTTTTCCTCTCCTGCTTTCTCTTTTCTCCTCCTGCTTTCTCTTTTCCCTCCTGCTTTCTCTTTTCTCCTCCTACTTTCTCTTTCCCCTCCTGCTTTCTCTTTTCCCCTCCTGCTTTCTCTTTTCTCCTCCTGCTTTCTCTTTTCTCCTCCTGCTTTCTCTTTTCTCCTCCTGCTTTCTCTTTTCCCTCCTGCTTTCTCTTTTCCCTCCTGCTTTCTCTTTCTCCTCCTGCTTTCTCTTTTCTCCTCCTGCTTTCTCTTTTCCCCTCCTGCTTTCTCTTTTCTCCTCCTGCTTTCTCTTTTCCTCTCCTGCTTTCTCTTTTCTCCTCCTGCTTTCTCTTTTCCTCTCCTGCTTTCTCTTTCCCCTCCTGCTTTCTCTTTTCTCCTCCTGCTTTCTCTTTTCTCCTCCTGCTTTCTCTTTTCTCCTCCTGCTTTCTCTTTTATCCTCCTGCTTTCTCTTTTCTCCTCCTGCTTTCTCTTTTCTCCTCCTGCTTTCTCTTTTCTCCTCCTGCTTTCTCTTTTCTCCTCCTGCTTTCTCTTTTCCCCTCCTGCTTCCTCTTCTCCTCCTGCTTTCTCTTTATCCTCCTGCTTCCTCTTTTCTCCTCCTGCTTTCTCTTTTCCCTCCTGCTTTCTCTTTCTCCTCCTGCTTTCTCTTTTCTCCTCCTGCTTTCTCTTTCCCCCTCCTGCTTTCTCTTTCTCCCTCTTCTGTCTTTTCTCTGGGTTCTGATGTGGGAAAATGTGCAGTTTTTTTTATTCGGGGAAAATTGCGCATTATCACTCTCTGAAGATTAGATAACAGTTGGAAAGCAAGTATAGAGCTGTGAAGTGAAGGTCATTTTCACCATGATTCAGTCTGGCAGGAATAGAATTGAAGGTCATGTAGATTTGACGTCTGATACATTTGAAAGGATGTCACCCGAGTTAATTAGATTAATCTACAGCTTGATGGAATATTTTTTTCTCTGGATCAAAGGTTTCTGACGTGTATGTTTTCTGTATGCATCACTTGTTTATTGTAAAGAAACATTTACATTTGAATAAATATGTATACGATATTGTTAAGAAACCATTATCTAGTACATAAGCTTATCCTGTGCATTTCAAGCTAAAATAAATTTCATTATTGAATTGCCAATTTCAAATCCCAGACATTTAATGTGATGTAAAAGCCCAGCTGACAATATACTGTTTATATCTCTTCAAGAATATCGAGAAATATTATAGCAACGGTACCATTTGGTTATGCAATAACATTATGATGAGATCATTTCCCAAACAGTCTTGGAACATGATTATTATTTATAAATTCTGTCAAAGGCACAGAAAGTCACGGAAAAATGTTCCAGGCGCATTGCAAACAAACTTACTGATAACATCCACAGATGCCGTCCTTCAGTCAAGATAAGACAGCATGGCGGATATGTCAATGCAATTTTGAGAATGTTCCAAATGCAAGTGAAATATTACATTTCTTGAACATTGATAAGTTTCCCGATGAAATTAACATTAATGACCTTATGAAGCAGTTTCTGAAAATGTTAATTTGATTTAAGAATAAGATATGTCCATATGGCCAGGAAACTGGGTTAATTATCTCGTTGAAAACATTTATCCAAACATTCTAGGAATGTTCTAACTGCACATGCAACTGTCCACTGTTCCCCAGTTATGAAAATAAATAAAACAAACTTCTGTTTTAGTTTTTGGTTTTTCTATTAGGTAAATACATTTTTGGTCCATTTATAACAACATAGCATTTCAACCTCTCCACTTTTATGATTGTGTCCTATATTTGTGCATTAAATGTTTGTGAAATTGCCTTCTTTGAATGTCATGACATGAAAAAAAAATCCAATTTCCCCAGGGATAATAAATGTTTACAAAGTAGCTATGGATGACAGGGCAAACTTCTCCGACTGGATTCAATTCACATTTTCACCTAACTTTCACAATTAAAATAACTTTATTTTTCTACAGAGACTATATGCATTTCTGAACTCACCATCGTTTTTGTGGGTAAAAAAGAAAACCTACAATTAATTGTGGGTCAAAGTTAAAGGTATAGTTAACTTTTCGGGTTATTTGATATAAAAATTTTCGTGTGTGTTTTTTGATAGGTCTGACCGTTCTGTGTGCAATGAAAGATATTTTAGATTTTTACACAGGTTTCTGAGGACCTGCTGTCTCTACACCAGTAGGCATGTTACTGGTTTCTGAGGACCAGCTGGCTCTACACCAGTAGGCATGTTACTGGTTTCTGGTCTAAAGCAAGGAAATACACGTCATGTAACTACAAAGCAGCTTGTTCTGCAAGGCCATGTTTCCAGAGGCTGTACATATTAATTGTATAGTGTTTATTCATTCATTATTTATTTATGTTTTTTCTTATAATTTATATGTTATTCCAGTACATTAAGCGCGTATGCGCCATAGGAAATGGTTCCAACCAAAAATGATATAAACATTTTTTCTCAATAGCACAAGGTTCAGGTTTCTTAATTAAAACTTTGGCAGTTATGTACTCATCTGTCATTTTATTGCGAAGCCACAGCTCTTAACTGAATAATGTCAGAAGCAGACCTTGGTTCTGACTTGAGTGACGACATTTGTTCTGAAATTGGCAGTAAAGCGCACTAGCCATTCACCAGTAATAAGGCTAAAGAGACAAATAAATGTATCCATTAATGTCATTTAATACCATTACGGCTAAACTGGATGTCCTCACAGTACTTATATCTAATGGTACAAAAGTACAAAAATGAAATTGGAACATTAATGTACTTACCTTGGCACTGCAGAAGCTCAGAAATCTTCCCTGCCTGGACAAACTACCTAATCTACTTTTTAAATTAATTTTGAGAGGACCCCATGCCTATTTGTATTTATTTATAGCTAAGAGCTTGAGTTTGACTGATAAAGTAAAACTCTAAAAAAAAGAAGGAAAAAAAAGTATAAACTTTTGCACGAGGGAACTGAAATGTCTTTGGCCCGTTCGCAATTACTGATTGGAAAATGGCGACCATTTGGGGAACTTGGAGGTAATCATCATTACAAAGGAGGGAATGATGATTACCCCTATGGGTGGATGCAGGTGTACAATCCCCTCCATGATAGGCAGTAGGGTTAGTAAGACGTACAGTATCATTGCAGCAATCATTGGTTGTGTTATCGGTTTTGCGTGTGCTAAACGGTTTTAGCTAAAGGTCTTAGTAAATCAGGCTTTTACATATATGTATATACTCAAAAGTGAGGAAAAAGGACATACAACCCAGCAAAGCAACGCACGTTGTAGCCTGGCCTCCTACATTGGCAACATCGTTTATCACACTTGGACATCTAAAACAAGTCATCTGTTGTCTAAAAAAAATAAAATTAAAATTGTTTTAGTTGTTCTATCAAGGTCTATAGGTGGAGACGCAAAACCACGGAGATAATATGCCACGCTTTATCATGCTGGACATGTACATGACAAATATTATCATGAATAATCGTGAATCAAAAGCAAAAGAGGGAGAGTGTAATCAAACGCCTAACGGCAGCTATTTCTAACAGCTCCTACCGACAAAAAGAAACTGCTTGACCTTTTTTTAGGATTTGAAAGAATCTAAACCAGCTACATTGTGCGTTGAGCTACTGGCTCTGGTGAGATCAAGCGAAAAGTTTACTGCCACTGCAAAGTAAAACAGCCACAAAATGCAACCAATTGATTGGACAAAACACAAAAATGAATGGAAATATGTGGAATTGGTAAACTTTGAATCAGTATTTGACAACTCTGCTTCTTCTGAATGCACTGAAGCAGATGAATAATAGTACACAGCTTCAACTTCGCTTCCTGTTTAGTCGTCTTAGCAAGTTACACGTTACCTGCATTTTTATTCATTTTGAACGTAATGTCCTGGTTTTTGTTTTTGTATATGCCTACTTTTTTCGTGTCATCTATGGGTATCTGTCATAGTTGTTTTGATGGAAATCCCTTCCATAAAGTTTAATCTTGACAATGTCGATAACATCAAGCTTACGACAACATCCCTCCTCAGTAATCACTGTAGCCCCTATGATGCTAGTAGCTACCATAGAACTGTATGTAGGCGTTCAAAATATTACCGCCACAGTTGGGATTGTCAAGGGCACAGAACTGTATCTGTATTGTGAGGCAAAATGTGATTTTTACTCCGAAATGTGGCTCCTATCCCAATCTAGTTGTATTAGCAAGATCATCTGAAAAATGTAATATGGACACCCTATCACAGAGCTCCCTGATTATTGTTTTTCTACCCAGCGACTGCCAAAGCAAAATCCTGATAGGGCCACTGCAGTATATTTATTTTTTATTAAACCTTAATTTCTCTTTACAAACTGAATTTTCAGGGTGAGAAGGTCAATTTTGAAACATTTTTGATTTGAAGTGGCTTCAGCTAAAAATCTAATACTACCATCTCACAGCCCCTATTAAGTCCACAACCTCCATTTCAATAACCCCCTGCAAGCAAAAATATACATCATATCAGTACAACTATATTATAGACATACATAAACATGCATATTGTCATTTACAATACACTTGAGGGAAGTACACCATGGGTGGCTTCTCAGGGGTAAATCATGTCACGACTTTAAGAGCACTCTACAGTCAACCCAATAAGTTCTTGATCCGCAGTTCATGAACCACTGTCTGACGCGATGTCAAACGGTGGATTACTATACATTGTCTTCACATCAGAGGCACGCGAGACCCACTGACACTCGGATATGTTTGGAAATCTGTGTTATTGAGGACGTAAGTGCGTTTAGACCAGGCTGCTTGAACTGTGACCCTGCATTTGCATTGAGTGGGTGTACATCATTCTAACTGCTGTCACTCTGGGGCTGGGACTTAACCCTGCCCTTTGACCGTTTGTCTTTTGATGTTTCAAATGCTCTGAATCCATTAAACGTAGAGACACTATTGGAGGGAAAGGGGGTGTTCTTCTGTTCCGGCGCAATTACGCGCACTTTGACATGAAAAGCACTTCCATTATCGATGGATTTCTGTTATTTTTATTTATTTAGTATTTATTCTTTGGACCAATTATTGTATTCATGTGAGTGGAGTGCAGGTGAAATTATAGCCGGTCCAGTGTGAACGTGCCAAACTCTGTTGGATACCGCGGAAAAGTGCTTTTCATGACATTTCTGTGAGGACAACGATTTAAAAGGGAAATGATTTGATGGAAAATTTGAGCATGGGAGACTGTTTAAAACGACAACCACATTCATGTTCTGATGCTTCCTATCTACCATTTCCCCTGGGTTATTTTTTCAAAAAACGTGCTTCAGCGTTTCCAGAGAACTTTAATTAATCCCACAATTATGCATCCACTTTGGAGAATCATATTTCATCATTTCTCCATGACCATCCTTATTTTTATAAATATCCCTTGAAAGTTCACTTCTGTCCGGCGGTATCTTCTCAGGTGTGAGGGACATCTCGTCAATGTCTTAATTCCCCTCATGAGATGCATCTGTCAATTTAACATTGGTGATTGAATACTTCCCCCGACCCTCATCACAGGTCAATGATGGAGATGGTTTCATTTTTACCCACTTGCTATCACAGTTCCCTATAATTGGAGCCCTGGATTACACAATTAGTCGGATAATAACCCGAGACAGACTTGATGGGGATTTATGGTGTTAAGAGATAATCTGTTAAACTACCGGCCTAAGCGCAATGAGACATGAGAAAGCGGTTTTTACAGATGGAAAAAAAATGTATCTAATGAATATTAGAAAACATTGCTTATGCTCCCGTGTCATAGTTTGGGGTGTTTAAGCAGACTTTCTGCTGCAAGGAACCAGGGTGGTGTAACGGCCAAAAAATCTAAACGTAGTGTTTTTGGATAAATTGTGTTGCTGTAAAAGAATGAATTGCTTATAAATATGCCACTTTAAATTCAATGGAATCAACAGAAAATGGGCCCAGTTGAGCAGCAGATTTAAGCTGTCCTATAGGATATTTTTTGCAATTGATGGGTACAGTAGGTGGCTGATCACAGAAATGTAATCAAGAGACAAAAAAAGGGAGAGAGACTTTTAGTCTTTTGGTTGATTACAGCTGCTGGTTTCAACAGATCCTTGGCCTGTGGACTGAATGGTGTGGAATTTGAATGCATCATTAGCCCTGGTGTGATTCAGTCTAGCCCCAGGGCTGAGATTCTCTCTCTCTGTGTCCCTGGATCCCTCACTATGAGCTCCTTTCATTAGGAGTACTGTCGCTGGCAACAGAACAAAAGATATACACACACACACACGCGCGCACGCACGCACGCATGGACACGCACACACACACATACACACGCACACACATAACCACAAACACACACATACACACACACACATGCCCATGGACACACACGTGGGCATATACATGTGCATTCATGCACACTTGTGGCCTGATTTACTAAAACCTAAATACCAATGATAGGTCATGGTATTAATTTTGCACCAATCATTGGTCATGGTATTCATTTTGCACCAATCATTGGTCATGGTATTCGTTTTGCACCAATCACTGGTTGTGTTATTTGTTTTGCACATGCTAAAGGTCTTAGTAAATCAGGCTCTTAATATTAATATCAACAATGTATGCAACTGAGCATGTTTGCTCAATATACAGTACATGTGCACCAGTCAGCACATATCTGCATGAGTTAATGGGGTCTTCATCTCCAGTGAACCAGCACTTACTGTTGTTTATCATGCTATTGATTTACTTATGCAGTGTCAACACTGCACCCTGCACCTCAATTGCTGGTATGTGACCAGTTAGTAACCCAATTATCTCCTAATTGGGTTTAGCAGTGAATGAACCATTATACCTTGTGTGAGGGGAAAAAGCTTTTGTTGGTGTTCAAATGTATATTTTTCTGACAACTGACAGCAATGCGAGCATCTCACAAGCATCTCACAAGACACAATTTACAATTTTGGCTTTGTAGCTGAAATTGACTACAAAATCAAAACATAGAAAAATAATTTATGAACATAATATGTTTAATATTGATTCAATATTGATGCAGAGCTGGGTGTGAAGGCCTAAACATCACATTTCAGCATTACTTATCCATGTAAGTGGATGATTCACACCTTGACATGTTTTATTACGTGTATAGTGTTTTTTGACAGGTTTATAGTATTTTATGGCATATGTATAGTGTTTTAAGTTTATAGTGTTTTGTGACACGTTTATAGTATTTTATGAGATTATATGGTGTTTTATGACATGTCTATAGTGTTTTATGTTTATAGTCTTTTGTGACATGTTTATAGTGTATTGTGACACGTTTATAGTGCTTTATGACATGTGTATAGTGCTTTATGACATGCTTATAGTGTTTTATGACATTCTCATAGTGTTTTATGTTTATAGTCTTATGTGACATAGTGTTTTATGACATGCTTATAGTTTTTTACAACATGTTTGTATGTTTTATGAGGTGGTTATAGTGTTTTATGGGAGTGGTAAACAGCAGGACCAGGACTCACCTCTATCAGATCCAGAGGTTCTACTCACTCAGGAATTTGCTCAGCTGTAACCCGAGTGGGCATTATATGCATTCTATTTGCCTCAGTTACAGGGGAGACAAGGGCCCCTTGTAATATAATAATAATAATAATAATAATAATAATAATAATAACAATATCATGGTATATGCCAATTCCTTTGTTATGTCCCATCTGTCACCACGTTCTACTGCTTAGTTTGAAGATACATAGGCAAAGTACGCATATAAAAATATATATGACTAAGTGTTGAAAATGTTAAGTGATGAAAAATGTCAGTATTTATGATATTTAATGTGACATTGAACACTGTATATATTCCAGTCATAGTTAATTGGGTAGAATGAAATGAAGTGAAAATAAAGCATTTTAACAAAGCTTTAAAGACATCACTGTCACCCATTGCTGGAGCTAATGTTCCAGAAAGCCATTATGTTGTTACGCCATTATAACAGATGTCAGTCACTCCACTTTATAGGAATGATTTTACGTTCAATTCAAATTTGCTATCGCAAATGGTTCGGTTGTGAGTAAGCTGTGGCCTTATTCTGGGATAGTCTTCCTCGCACTGCATGCGTTGATCATATACATACAGTACACACACACACACACATATATATATACTGAACAAAAATAAACACAACACTTTTATTTTTGCTGTAATTTGTTGAGTTTTTGTTGTACGACACCACGCCACTTGATGTCTCAAGATTTAAGCGATCTTGTGCAATTGGCATGCTGACTGCCGGAATGTTCTGTAGAGCTGTTGCCAGAGTAATGAATGTTCATTTCTCCACCATAAGCCATCCCCAGAGATTTCGGACGTTCGTCCATCCGGCCTCACAACCGCAGACCACGCGCAACCACGCAAGCCCAGGACCGCCACATCCGAATTCTTCACCCGCGGGATCGTCTGAGACCAGCCACACGGGACTGCTGATGAAACAGCCGGTGTACACAACTGAAGAGTTTCTGCACAAACTGTCAGAAATCGCCTCAGGGAAGCTCACCTGATTGCTCGACGTCCTCACCGGGGTCTTTATTTGACTGCAGTTCGGCCTCACAATCGACGTGAGTGGGCAAGAGCTCACCTTCAGTGGCCACTGGCACGCTGGAGAACGGTCCTCTTCACTGATGAATCACGGTTACGGGGCAGATGGCGTTGCGTGGGTGAGCGGTTTTCTGATGTCAATGTTGTGAACAGAGTGGCCCGTGGTGGTGGTGGGGGGGTGTTCATATGGGCAGACATATTCTACTGGCAGTGAACTCAATGGACATTTGAATGCACAGAGCAACTGTGATGAGATCCTGAGGCCCATTCTCATTTCATTCCATTCATCCAATGCCATCGCCTCATTTTTCAGCCTGACGATGCACAGCCAATGCCATCGCCTCATTTTTCAGCCTGACGATGCGCAGCCTCACGTCGCAAGGATCTGTACACAATTCCTGGAAGCTGAAAATGTCCCCGTTTTTTTTATGGCCCGCATACTCGCCAGACATGTCACCCATTGAGCATGTTTGAGATGCTCTGGACCGGCGCATACGACGGCGTGTTCCAGTTCCCGCGAATATCCAACAACTTCATACAGCTATTGAAGAGGAGCGGGGCAACATTCCACAGGCCACAATCAACAATTTGATCAATTCTACGCAGAGAAGATGTGTCGCGTTGCATGAGGCAAATGGTGGTCACACAAGATACTGTTTGGTATTCTGTTTGTTATATGGTGCCTTCTTTTTTGGGGGAATCTGTGACCAACAAATGATTCTGTATCCCCAATCACATGAAATCAATAGATAAGTGCCTAATTAATCTATTTCAGTTGACTGATTTACGTTTATTACTTTTGAACTGAATTTTTGTAATTGGCGAGTGTTGCGTTTGTATTTTTGTTCAGTGTATATCCAGTGCCCTCCACAATTATTGGCACCCCTGGTAAAGATGAGTAAAAAAAGGTTATAAAAAATTGGTGAATTAGCTTAAAAATGAGAAAAATCCAACCTTTAATTGAAGTAAATTTATTCTGAGAAAAAAAATCCCTCGTCAAGAAATAATATGGTCTCAGATTTCTTGCTCTGTATTCTCCAACCTTATTAGATGTTACGGGAGAAGACTCAGTGCTGTATTATTGGCAAGGAGAGGTTGTACAAAATATTAAATGCAGGGGTGCCAATAATTGTAGCACATGTGGTTTTGTTAAGAATAATTATTTCTTGACGAGGGATTTTCTTTCTCAGAATAAATTTACGGCTGGATTTTTTTACATTTTTCAGTGTCAGATTAAGCTAATTCACCATACGGTGAATTTTTTATAACCCTTTTAACTCATCTTTACCAGGGGTGTCAATAAAAGTGGAGGGCACTATATATATATATATATATATATATTAGTGGTGGGCATAGATTATTTTTTTTAATCTAGATTAATCTCACTGTAATCTTGGAATTAATCTAGATTAATCTAGATTAAAATGGCTCATTTGAATTCTGCCGAAGGCATTCAAAATATGTGTGCTACCCAAATAATGACTAAAAGTAAGTCTTTGAGAACGGGTTTCTCAAGCCAGGTGGCGCATTAGACCAGGGGCTCATCTCCTGTTTCCAAAATGCATCACAAACTGCTTGGGAAGTTTCTTAAAAATAAATTTTCCCTGAAGCAAACCCGGCGGCTTCATAGCTGCATCCATGTTAGCACGTCACGTTTGATGTGGTAATTTCACAGTAGGCATACACACAGGTTCGAAGACTCGTTCTCGCCCCCCTACTGTGATGTTCTGGAATTATGTATGTCTGATATTATTGTTTTCTTTCATCATTGCATTCCCCTCTGTTCGTGGGTTGTCTGAGTCGCATTCGTGTGTTTGTTTACCCTGTCTTGTGTATGCACTGTTTAGGTGACTTCGGGATTTTCCGAGGGGTTCGTGTTCTGCTACTTCCTGGTTTTCCTTACGCGTAATTGTATAGATTACTAACTCGTGCTAACAATCACTCGGGTGGTTTATTAGTTAAATGCACTTACTAAACCAATTAACATAAACGTTTACTAACGAACTAACGGTCTGTCTTATAGTTAGGTATTAACAAGATTAACCAGTTTGTCCGCGATCTCTGTTATTCGCCCCAGCTGTTTGTATGTAGTTTCACCTCTCGTGATTACTGAGCGCACTCCGCTCCTCTTTGAGCCCGTTGTTTGTTATGCATGTTTCCGACTCCCTTCCATGTCTTTGTTATGTTTCCGTGATTGTTTCATTGCTACCTCATGTGTTAACCTCACGTAGTTTGTTACCCCTCCCTTTCCTATACGTATAACCCACATATCTGTTTGTTCCCTGTCAGAACGTACCCTTTATTTCCTGTGCCTGAGATTGTGAAAGCCAGAGACTTATTGATTACCTGAGACACCCTTTCCGTACGACCCGAGATAGCCTAGCGATTTTGTTTGTTTGCCATTTGGTTTCGACTTCTGATTGTTTTTTTACTTTGCCTTTGCCTGCCGTTTTTGTACCTCTGCCTTTGATTTCCGGTTTTTAGACTTTTGATTCCTGACTACTCTTTTGCTTTCCGTTTTTGTACTGTATATATATTCTGATATCCTGGCTTTTTGACCTCACCCTTTGAAATAAAACTACGTTTCTGCTTATCCCTGTCTGCTATTGGGTTTTCTGAGTCCAGACGTAACACCTACAGTGCAATTCGGCTAGGTATACATCCGCGCTAAAATATCAAGGTGAAAGTCATCATAGCTTGCGTAGTATAGACCCAGCTCCCAACCCAACTTTGAGAATAGATTAACGGCGATATTTTTTTTATCGCCCGATAAGAGTCTCACGCTAACGCTGCACGTTAACGCCGATAACGGCCCACCACTAATATATATATGTAAAATAAACGCTACTGCAGCATAAGTTTATTTTACATGAACAAGGAAATAATGAGGAAAAAGCTAAGATAATTTCCCAACACAACATCATCTTTGTGTTTATTATTTTTGAAGTAAAGGATGTAAAGCTGATGCTCCGCTGAGCGGCTCTGTTCCATGCTCTCAGCAGCCTGCAGAGAAGGGTCATGACCTGTACTGGGGAGGGAACTGGGCTTGAAACCCAAAGGTTGCAGGTTCCATTCCCAGGTAGGACACTGCCGTTGTACCCTTGAGCAAGGTACTTAACCTGAATTGCTTCAGTATATATTTAGCTGTATGAATGTATACTATGTATAAAAAAATAAACATTTAATTTAAAAAGGATATGAGTGTCTGCTAAATGCCTGTAATGTTTTTCTAATGCCATTCCATGTTGGTGTAACAATCGCTCCTGGTAATTGAAAGCAATTGAGTTGTAGGACATTGACTTATAATTTTGAAAAAACATTCTAAAAAAACCTAGTCTTGAAATGGTTAATAATTTGTGTTGCTTGCTCATAGTTTTTTTTGTGTCAGGCTCTGGAAACTCCACCGGCCGAGTCTGTCCTCCCCATAGAGATGGGATTTTTCTCCTGTTCTGCTGAAATAGTCATATCAGGGCAGTGTTTGATGGGTCTACGTAAATGTATAATTTAATATAGGATTAAATTTAGTCTGATTTTTATTGGATTTTTGAGAAAAAAACGGCAAGGACGTTTTTTTAAAATTAGATGTCTTTATGACATTCTTATCATATATTTTCATAGACCATCTATCTCACTTTATGACTTTACTGTGATAACTAATTATCACAAAAGAGACCTTCCCATTGTATTATTACAGGGCCCTTTCATATACTTAGTGTGGCACTGATCTTGGGCCTCTCTTAGTAACTACCCCTCTACTGGTCTTCAAAGTCTCCCAAGTGGCTGTGGAGGGATTCAGGCAGCTCTCTGATCCCATTTGCCTTTAATCCTTCAGAAATATAAAGTACCGTTTCAGTAAATGAAGTCACAACGCCCATTAGAGATAAAGCATCTTTAAGCGTCCTCTTGCTTCCGAGCGGTCTCCTCATGTCTCACAAGATCTTTTCTACTGTATTTCCAGCTATTATTTGACATTATTTGGATCGTGGGTATAAAGTGTATGTAAGTCAAGGGGAAAAATAACATCATTGCATGAGCTGTGACATTAGACGCATAAAGGGTCGCTAACTATTTAAGTTGACTTTTTCAAAGCACTATTCAGTGCACTAAAAATAGTATCAAGACTTTTTCGTTATTATTGTCAATATTGCACCAATCCAGTAGCAGGGCTGTATCAGAATAGCACCATTGCTACAGCGTCAGTGTTTCACCAATCCAGCATGAGAATATAGGTGAAGTCCCAGTAATGTATCAGTGCAGTATCAGATTGCACCATGTAAAGTAATGTAGTATTAGTTCAGTCATACAGTATCCATAATGTATCTGTTACATTATCAACATTGTGACAGTACAGTACAGGCGGAATGTCAGCATCGTATCGACACAGATTCCCTATAGCAACCAGATGGTCTGCTCCTGCATCTTCCCATCTTCCCCACTTCCTAACCCGTGTCAGCTTCTCGTAATTCCCAGTGTGGTATTACACTGTATGAATAGTCAAAAAAATAGGCATGTCCATGGCCACACCCCTTCATGAATATTCATACGCATAAGGTGTATTCAAATTGTAATGTTTCTGCTTCAACGTTGGGGTGACTGAACTTCAGTGTTAAGAATACAGATCTGACCATCGTATTAATATAGAATCAGTTGATGTAAGGATAGTATCAGGACTGGATCAGTGCAGCATGAATGCAATATTGGTAATGTCCACATAGTATCAGTCCAGACTTGGTGTAGTTTTTCCCACTGTAATATCATCCACTGTTTAGTAAATCCCACAAAATAACTTGCTCACATCTAACACAGTTTGGCATTTGCTGTTTCATTTATTACAATGGGTTTGCTGCCATGGTCATGAATATTTGTAATTATTCTCATAATTATTATTTATCCCATAATTATGTTTGTTTTCATCAACCACATTCCATTTCTGGAATATTGTTCAGTAAAGCAGTTGTTCATTAGAGTCCTCATATTCCGCATTCGCCTACGCCTTCTCAAAATTCGGGATCTCACTGTCATCTAAGAGGTTTTTTTATAACTAGGAAAAATAAAATAAGGTTTTTTCTTTATCTAACAAAATACAACGTTTTATGTTCAGAGCAAGGACCAGGCTGACCACTCGCTTTAATTAAGCTGTAATTATATTATTTCCCCTGAAGTGGTTTCAAAGCATTTTAATTGACTTTGATCCAATGTGTGAATCAATGCTGACTCTTCCCATGGCTCATAATGGCATATTGATGGCTGTGTCTAACTCAGTGTACATGGCCGCTTGATTTAAATACCATTTTTGGGTTATTTTTTCACTGAGAAATATGCTGCAGGCTGGTTATCCTCACTGACCTCTGCCTCCCACTGCACCAGGTCAGAGAGAATCTTATAGCAGCAGAAGTTTCTTTTTTTATCTGATGTGAGATTAAAAGGCAGATGTGTGGCAGGTTGATTTGGTGGCCGACCACAGCTTTAAGTACTTGTAGAATTTTAAACTCAAGCTTAAGTGTACTTCCTGGCCAGAGGTCACAGACTACAGCTGGTTTCTGCATAGTGCTTTGGGAATTGGATGGCGTAAAAGCTCAGTATGTCAGATCTAAGCCTCAGTTGTGACTGCTGTTTTACACCTGTAGAAAGACATTTACCTGGGACAGCCTCTGTGAATATTCGACAATGTCAATGGATAATATGCACAATATAAGCTGCTTAAATGGGTTATATAATGGCGTCTGTAAACAACATTGAATGTGTGATGATTCATTCTCTCTTGCTAGGTTATCTGTGCTCAGATATGCCGACGTCTCCTCCAGTCCAAAGTGTCAGGCAGAGTTTGATTGCTGTTAAACTTCTTAAATGTATCCGATCTCTTCATTAATTATAACGGCTACACCAGTGCACATTGTGGACACAGGGTAGCACTAATGCTGTCAAGTCATGCAAAAAATTCAGTGTCGGTGGGAGTGATACCATCATTGTCATTTCTTGCTGCAATACAGTTTGATAATAGAGTTATCAACAGCATAGTGCCGTCCCTTGATATAGTAGTTATATTTAGTGTAATAACATATAATATAGTTTCTGAATATAGTACTTACCCATAATGGAGTTATGGGCTCATTAGCCATACATTGTGTGCTTTGTGTATGCTTGGTGGGTGTATCCGCTGAGCTCCTTATTGTGTGCTTTGTGTATGCTTGGTGGGTGTATCCGCTGAGCTCCTTGCCTGGGTTTACTTTTCAAATACTTGATTCTTTTTCAGAGAAATTAAAATTGATTTTGGGCTCTAAGCTGATGTTTGTATTAAATGATAGTTCTACAGTTAAGCATTGATTTTGTTCACTGGGGACCCTAGGTGCACTATATTTTTAAGTTGCAGAAGTGTGGAAGACTCTGCTTCCTCTTCAACTTTTCTATGCTCCTGAAAATGAAACCACACCTTCATTCTACTGCAGGGGCCCTCAGTCGTATCCAGTAAGGGCCAGTGTGGCTGCAGCAAGGGGCCCTCAGTCGTATCCAGTAATGGCTGATGTGGGTGCAGCAAGGGGCCCCCAGTTTTATCCAGTAAGGGCCGGTGTGGCTGCAGGCTTTTATTCCAACCTTTTGTTCCCCCCCATTCATATCTACTCAGACTTCTACTCAGCTTCACATACTAGAAACATAAAAATAAGGGCTTGAGGTTTAAAATGAGCTTGTTTTCTTCATGATATGAAAACAAAAAGGAGCTAGCAGAGACCACTTCCCCCTCATCCATGGTAGCTTCAAGGGTATCAGTCAGTACACTGGCTTCACCATTTTGCCATAGGACAGGGTAGGTGTGCTGCTATTCAGTGTTATGAATCACATTTGTGTGCGGGTAAAAAACTGAACTCTGTTTTTCGTAATAGAAAAAATAAATAAATAAACACACAAACGTAGTCCTCACACTGTGTAATGTAATTGGCACTGATGAGTGAATTATAATGGAGAATAAATCCAGCATGTGAACCTATCGTTATTGTGCAGTGTTTTGGCGAGCCACATGCAGATCTGGTTAGCCACATGCAGATCTGGTTAGCCAAATGCTAAACTACTGCGGTTTTATTCACTGTTGCCTGTTGATGAGCTCTTAGATGCTTCAGATGTGTTCATAATGAGAAGTCCCGATTCTTGTTCGCTCAAAAGTTGTCTTTCCCAACCCGGGTAACATAGCGTAACCCGGGTAACATAGCGTAATTCCTGTGCTATATCCTCACTCGCTTAAGGTCCTGCTTAGTCCGTCATCTGTCCAGACAACACTCTTAATAAACGATGCTTTAGTCCGTCATCTGTCCAGACAACACTCTTAATAAACGATGCTTTAGTCCGTCATCTGTCCAGACAACACTCTTAATAAACGATGCTTTAGTCCGTCATCTGTCCAGACAACACTCTTAATAAACGATGCTTTAGTCCGTCATCTGTCCAGACAACACTCTTAATAAACGATGCTTTAGTCCGTCATCTGTCCAGACAACACTCTTAATAAACCATGCTTTAGTCCGTCATCTGTCCAGACAACACTCTTAATAAACCATGCTTTAGTCCGTCATCTGTCCAGACAACACTCTTAATAAACGATGCTTTAGTCCGTCATCTCTTCCAGACAACACTCTTAATAAACGATGCTTTAGTCCGTCATCTCTTCCAGACAACACTCTTAATAAACGATGCTTTAGTCCGTCATCTGTCCATACAACACTCTTAATAAACGATGCTTTAGTCCGTCATCTCTTCCAGACAACACTCTTAATAAACAATGCTTTAGTCCGTCATCTGTCCAGACAACACTCTTAATAAACGATGCTTTAGTCCGTCATCTGTCCAGACAACACTCTTAATAAACGATGCTTTAGTCCGTCATCTGTCCAGACAACACTCTTAATAAACGATGCTTTAGTCCGTCATCTGTCCAGACAACACTCTTAATAAACGATGCTTTAGTCCGTCATCTGTCCTAGAGGGTGGATACCCAACCCGAACCCGACGGGACCCGACGGGGCCCGACGGGTCGGGCCGGGCTCGGACTAAACTTTTAAAATGATGTTCGGGCTCGGGTCGGGCTCGGTCACGGCGGCCGAACAACTAGCGAACATTTTACTTTTGAACTACTAATTAGGATGGGTTAGCCTACTTCACATGGTGCTTCAAGTTGTTTTTGGTGAAAATATAGTGTGAAATAAATAAAAATGATACCGAATATTGTGTGTGTCACTACACACGCAGTGAAAACAGAGAGAAATTATCATGCCACGTTATCAGTACGTACTGTCATTCATGCTAGGCTCATTCGTAACTTCAGGCAGAGAAAACACATTTTCTCCAGCTAAATCATTACCGAAAATAAAAGACACGGCTTTAATCGGCAACTGAGAACAAAAAGCTACTTTCACAAGTCCAGAAACAACCTTCAAATGCAATTAAACAATGTGCAAAGGAACGTTCACAATGGCCAGCAGAGGCGGGTAGAGTACCAAAAAACTGTATTCAAGTAAAAGTATGATTACCAACAGAAAAATAGTTCAACGTACACGTGTCTCTCCAATAGAGGTGCAGGTTGCAGCAAGAGTACGTCCAAAAAAAGAGAAGTGGCACACTGAGCTTTGTCCAATAATTGATGGTTCAGTGTAAACCGCACACTCAACACAAGAACAACCTTATTATAAATATATTATTTTATTTTTTGACGGTCATTTAGGTGCCCAGTGTCCACTAAACAGGGAAGCTGTAACCATGGTAACAACAACTGCGTGACAGGGAAACACTATGTCAGCGCTTCAGTGCCTTACATTAACTGCGTCGGGCTCGGGTCGGGTTCGGACATAAAATGCAGAATTCCTGTCGGGTTCGGGTCGGGCTCGGTTACTACTATCTCGGACTCGGTCGGGTTCGGACAGAAATATGCGGCCCGATCCGCACTCTAATCTGTCCAGACAACACTCTTAATAAACGATGCTTTAGTCCGTCATCTGTCCAGACAACACTCTTAATAAACGATGCTTTAGTCCGTCATCTGTCCAGACAACACTCTTAATAAACGATGCTTTGATGGAGAAGTGTTTTTTAGATTTTCAATGAACATTTTTTCAGAAAGCTCAATGTCACCGAGCTGAGCTGACATGTCCTACCTGGGAATTGAACCTGCAACCTTTCATTACAGTCATGACAGTGCGATCTGCGGCACACGCGAGGAGACACTGTCTGCTTTTGGAGTGGATTAATAGCGCTGGAAATTTACCCAAGGCATTTAGCCCATTGTCATTTGCTCAAGAGCAAGAAAATAATTTCTGTTTTGAAATTGAGATTGGATGACTGTGGATGGACATAGCGAACACTGGCTGCACACATTTCTGTCAGTTTTAATTAGACAGAGATCATTTTTAAAATTGCAAATTGTGCTTGGTAATTTTCTAGAGTACAATTTCCCTGCTGCTCAGCAATCGTAGCTGATTTCTTTCCTTGACTTTTTGACTATTATATCCTTGTCTAAGGGTGGAATAACAACACCCTTTATGACTATGATTGCCATATGGCAGTTATGTGCTTATTCAAATGTGGAAGAATGACGCATAATTAGAGTGCATGCATGTTCTAACTGCAATACGTAGATTGGAAATTAGGACATTCACAATGCTTACATGGATTGGAAATGAACATAAAGCAGTCCTGTAGTGTGTTCAATGTGGCATGTGTTGTGTGGTGGGCGGGCCATACTGGCATTTTTTCTGGTAGCGTTTCTTCCTCACAAGAATTCAAAGACAGGTCAGTCTCTTGCCGATTCTGACATTTTAGTAAGAAAGGGAGGCTGAAAAACTAGCCCACTCTTCCATGTACAAAAGGTCAAAATGTGCCAAAACATCAACATAATGTCCTCCTTTTTAATAGTCACAATTAAGTATCAGAGCCATGTCTATGGGGGGCACGGTCCCCCCAAAGCCAAATCTAGAAAAAATTCAATCAGACAATATGAAGTCGGCGCTACAGTAGGCTATTAGAGCTACAGACGATTCGGCCAATCATAAAAATGCCACATAGAAGTAATATATTTCTCTAATATCAGATTGGTTGGTTTGGCCATATAAAACATGAAGACGCAGCTTACTCAGCTTACGCAGCTTACTCCACATCTACTCCATATCTGGCAACAGAGTGATGGTTTGGGGCTCGTTCGATAGCTCAGACCCTTGATGACTTACAGCCATTTAGCCAGCCATGTGTTCCATACTGTACCAGCGTAATTTACAGCTGAATCTAGTCCAACCCCCCAATTCCCATAGAGATCCATTCAAATGCAGAGAGCCTATAGTATCGCTTGTAACAGTACCTGGAAATAAGATATCGAGAGTCTTTTGATGTTGATGGGTCACAGACTTCAGGAAGAAACAACATACAAAAGATATGCGACCAAATATTAAATATCATACTTTAAAAATATGTTAAAGCAAAGGGTATGAATACTTATGTAAATGAGAGATTTCAGTTTTCGATTTTTAATACATTCTCTCTCTCTCTCTCTCTCTCTCTCTCTCTCTCTCTCTCTCTCTCTCTCTCTCTCTCTCTCTCTCTCTCTCTCTCTCTCTCTCGGCGAAACGGCAGCCGTCAATAGAGGCAAGCCCCCCGGTGTCTCAGGCATAAAAATAAAAAAAAGAGGGAGAGTGTGGCTAAAATACTAATTAAAATGATGAGCCAGTTACAGTAACGTAGTTTCACATGTAAATAGAAACTAGCACAAAGACTGAAATTATGAAGGAATATAGCTCATCTTTAATATACTTGTTTCCAGGATTAGATAATGATTTGGTATTATTGGGCATAAATAAAGTTGTCCTATAAGATGAGGGGGGTGGAGGTGGGTTTAAAATGTAATAAAATTATCTTATCCACTAATATACTGATTAGCCTATACTTTAGCTTTATATGAAAGCATCTCAAATCTCATCTAGGGCTTTGAAGAAATAAAAACAAAATCTTCAAAATGTTCATAAATTAAACATTTTATTTTAGAAAATGCCCTGTGTGAGGTTGTGTAGAAATGCAGGAAATGAGTTTTAAAAGGCTCAAATTTTTCTGGGGGAGGACACCCAGACCCCCCACTACTTCATCCCCCCCTTGTGCCCCACCAACACCTCCTCAAGCCCCCCCCCCCCCCCAATCAAAACAGTCTAGAAATGGTGCTGTTAAGTATTATACTTATTTAACATAGCCTGCAGGGTTCTTGATTTGAGTGCTGCTTTTATTCCAACCACAATTTCTATTTATTTCTTTGAGATGGTAGTTTAAAGTAGAGTACCCATCACAAAACCCTCACTCAAGGGTAGAACTGCTAATTATGTTTAGCTAATTAATCATTGTCAGGAGAGTGACGCTTGTATTTGGTCAACATGCATTCTTAATTATGTCACCATTGTATCATATTGCTTTTTTTTCTTCATAAACACTTTTTGCTAATTATCACTAATGTTAATTTGCAACATTAGTAGCTGTTTCTGATGAAAACGGAACACTTGCATCTTGGAGGTGAACAATGTCTAAAAGTTTTAAGGACCGAAAACGACATGTTCATATTTGATTTTCTTTTCATTCTTTGATGTCAGATTGTAGAATTGATGCTTAGCCTCAGGTAAACTAAAGTATGTCATATTATGGATAAAGTAAGGATATAATAATGTGTATATGTTTATACTGACATCGGATTGGCCACATAATACATTCAGGATCATTTGGTGACGTCCTGGCAGATAAACATACATTTTAACACAGCACAGGATCACAGTACCCATGAGTTTTTGCGTTGTGTGTCAGTAAAACACTGTCGCCATGGTAATATTATGCAAGGATTAAATCTGGGCAATGACCTTATCATTCTGTCCATCTCAGCACTTCACATTTATTTCATAATCATAAAGAAACACATGGATATTTGGGGAATAATGACAAAGGGGTGAGAAGTGGGTTCCTGGCAGCGTAATTATCAAGCTCATGCAAAGTAAATTAAATCACTGCTGCAGGCTATCTGGTGAATCTGTGTCTGCAGCATTGGACAGTCGCCTAAACAAGGAATAATCTTGAATAATAAGCAAAAGATTATTTAACTATGTTTTTTCATTTTCACATCAGTATATCTCCCTGAAAATCTAATTATCCAAGATGAAAGTGTTAAATCTTGTTTTTCTTTTCAACTCAAAGGCAAATGGCCAACATGTCATTTACTGTGACTTAATTTATACTGTTGCTGCTGCGGTTCTTTAGGGATCGTTAAATTGTGTTGACATTAGGATTCTGCTTTGACACAGCACTTTATTAGCACATAGAGTTCTATGTTCCCATAATATCAGGCTGTTTGAACTTGAACAATTTAATGGCAAAAGTACATGATTGCAAACCTTTTAATGGCTCATTTCCATATGCTTTATTAATAACTCCTTTCTACCCTTGTGAGGTTCAAAGTCCTTCAACTTTCCAAGTATTGTGATTGTGCGAAATTGCTTTCTGTCGTCGGTCTGAGAATGAGGCCCCAGAAAAGTCTCTTTTTTCGTTCTTATTTATGTTCTTCCTGCAAAATTAAGTAAATGTTATACATTTAATTAACTTAGTAGATGTGCTAAATTAGAATACATTACAATTCTTCCATCTCAAATATACTTTTGTGTCGATGGAATTTTCAAACTAAATTATTCCCAAGAGTTCCGTCTCCAGGCTTTGACCCCATAACCTTCAGGGTATGGGGCTTGAGGCTTTGACCCCATAACCTTCAGGGTATGGGGCTCCAGGCTTTGACCCCATAACCTTCAGGGTATGGGGCTCCAGGCTTTGACCCCATAACCTTCAGGGTATGGGGCTCAGGACTACGCTCAAGACTACGCTCTTCTGACCCCCACGAAGAAATGATACCACTTACACAATACTTCCAGGGTTATATTATTATATCAAGCTTTATATGTATTGTTGCCAAGCCCATTTTTTTTTTGCATTGTGTATCAAAACAAATTAATTCTGTACTTGCAGTCAGTTTTAATTCATTCAATCCAATAAAATAAAAAAACTTTAAAAAAACATTATTTAATTGAAAGAATCATTTCTCTTTGACATTTGGGTCTTTGCAATTGATCCTAACCCAGACAAACCACAGGCTTCACATCATATTACAGCGAGACGAAATATCATATTATATCTTCTGTCTGTGATTTGTGCCTGTCAATGCACGTTTCCCCACCTCCAAGATCTGAATACGGCAATGTGTGAGTCGTCGATGGATTCATCACACCTTAATCAAGGTGTGGCTTTACAAGTTGATGGGCTGCCTGAGTATAGACTACACTACACACTTAACTTGTATTGTAAGTACTTCTGTTCATTCTTGAATTATGGCTGTAATCATAACAGATTTTTTTTTTTTTGAGTTGGCGCTAAATTTAAGGCGCTAAATTGAACTTCCGTGGAGTAGCCCGTCCTCTCAGCTCCCCTGAAATAGCTACAAATCTGCTCACTGTCACTGAGCCGACACCTGCCAGTGACAACATTGCCAATTAAAATATTTTAGCACTTTGATATGATCTACTATCCAAACTCGTTTGACATCCATTAATCGTGCCAAAGAAAGGAAAGTGGTATCTGAATGGTTGTCTTTCTGCATTGTAAATTACATACAATAATGGGCGTTTGTGTTCATATATGTGATATGTTTGATTTATTTAATGTTTTGCGGATGGATATTTGTCTTGGAACAATACGGTACTGCGCACGCAGACTCGTTCGCCTCAGCAGTGTGTGAACAGTGCTGCATTGAGCCTGCTGCTCGCGCTTCACTGTGGATCGTCTCATGTGGTCGCCAGTGAACGCGTGAACAGTGAGCGAGAACGGAGCGCGCGAGCCAGCCACTGACAGAGAGGAGCGAGAGAATCGGGTCTTCGCACAGCCACGGCGCTCACAACTCGCCGAGAACAAGGGAAGCTGTCAGTCCCGCGAACCTGCTCAAAATGATTCCCAACATCATCTGTTTCCTCGGATTGCTCGTCTGCGGCAGTCAAGGTAGGGGAAAAAATATGTTCATTTGCGTGAAGGAATAAGTTGCAAGGTTTCATTTCACCCCTCCGCTCACATCTTAGCCTTGATTGGAAGTGCTGTAGGTTGTTAGGGGAGATGTGGCTGAAGGAGATGAGAGAAAGGGGCGGATTATTGGGTCTGCGGTGTTTTGTAGTTGGAGCACGTCCTTTCGGGGAGAATGCATTTTTTAAATTGTCAATGAAATCGGTGTCTCGTTTTCTGACGTTTTCTCCAGCCGTCAACGGTGCATGTATTAATTTGAACGAGCACAGGGCTGTTGTGGTATTTGGGTCCGTTTCAACATCTTACAAGTTGTGTATTGTACCACGATGCCGCTGGAATGTGATCTGTGAGCTTTTCAGAACAGAGCACCAAGTGAAGCCTCTTCTAGTGACATTATCGTTCGAATGGAGGAAAGGTCCTATAATATTTATCGGCAGGATGTGAATAGAATAACACGAATTCAGGTAGATAACAGGTATGGGGCACGGGATAGCACTCCGAATTCACAAGCTCACAGTATATGCAAATTCTTATAGCATTTAAATGAGATCTCAAAAAAGCTTCCTTTAGCTACATATTTTAAATGCTGCTTTCCAAGTTTTGGTTACATGTTCGTATGACGTGAATCCAAACATTTAGGCTACCGTCATGGCTTTATCCTTCGTTAAATAATCAAAATGAATGGATGCTGAAGTTGAATTTTTGCAGCAAAAAAAGTTAAGTGAAATGCACAAACAAGTCGAGTGCAGGAGATGCATTTCGTGCCGGCTACAGTATCTGTATCTAAATGTTTTGAGGTATCACGCTGATGAAGACACAGCCGTAATGTGGATTAAAAAAATGGAATTGGTGAAAGTGATTGAAAGTCATATCGCCCGCAGTATTGAGACTAGTGCGCTACGCAGGACCCAGGGAAAGGTCATTACGGCATCATGCTTCGCCTTATGTGTCCTTCTTTACTCGGAACTTTCCAGAGCACTAAGTGCGCGTCTCCGGGTCCCAGGGGAGCGGAGAAAGATTGTTTGTCTGGACAAACGATTTGGTTCTTGACGAAGGACGGCAGGTGGGGGTAGAGCGCTATGCATTGATTTAAAGGGATCTGGAGGATGCAGAATTGCAGATGTTGAGGGCATCCTCCGCTTTTGGCACGTTATGTAGTCAGGCGGAGACGAATCGAATTCGGAAATGCTATCTTTACAGGGTGGTTGATCTTCGGCGGAACATCAAATTCATACATACTGTATGTTCTTAAATGCCAGACTTTGTTTTTAATTGTTGTTTCCTGTTAGGCTAACATGCTCTACAATTGGGAACAATTTTATTCGATGCATAAACTTTTTTTGGTGCATATTATCATATTGTCGTCCAGATAAACTACGTTAAATTTTTTCTGCTTTGTTTTATTTCATTTTTATTTAATTAATTTGCTTGAGTTTGGGGGGGAAAAAAACAAAAACACTCCAGTCTATTTTCATTGTACATACATCCACAGCTGCGCGTATGTTGGCTACTTTGCCAGCCACAATAGCCTACGCTCATTTACAGCACCAACCGTATAAAAAACACGCCTTAGCAATGATATTGTGGCGAGCGTGCATTTAAAGAATGGATTTTCCACAACAAGTTCTCAACTGCTTAGCAACCTGTGCCCCATACACCGCACGACCCCAGGTTTACTTGTTTATTCGTCAAACAAAGCGAGAAGGAACTCGCCGTAACAACCGCCAATGGCGGGGGTCAACATTTACAACACACATTTCCATTCATGGTGTTCACATTCAACAGCAACAGACAACGTAAAATAAACACGGTTACTTATATAAAACATTCATCACAACACTGAACTAAACTGTACATTTTAACTGTAGCTACAACATTTTAACGTTAACTTAAGAGTTTTCGCCAGAACATGCGATTTCCCATGGCGCATTGCGCCCCAAAGTCCACAATGACGCGACCCAGCTCGATACGATCATCTGCACCAGCAGTGTAAAGCCCGCAACTCTTTACCTCAGCCTTATCAGAATGAACGCTTTTTAGTCGAATCAAGTTTGGGGTGAAAAACAACTGCCTGTCAGATGTGTGAAGTTTGATTAACTATGACTTCCTGTAGCACAAGGGGGTCTTGGATTCAGCAGAGGGCGTGGTGAAAGCAACAGCCTCAGGATTGGTTGAAGAAGAAGTAGGTCACTAATTGTGTAATCAGAAAAAAAATGTTGAAGATGCTGGTGTGGCTGATAAATTCAATAAAAGCAAGTGGTGTGGATTGCATACTCCTGATCTTATGATCATTAATGTCACCAATGGGCTTACTGATGAGAGCAACCATGACAACAATAACACGATTATTGTGAGGTCGGCAGTCACCACTAGTTTTCTCATTAACACAGCTTGGTGTGCACCTGAACCAGTGTAGCCATAGACCCTCTTTGATTTCCTCTATGATTTTCTGCCGTACGAATCACAAAGATGGAGGCTGTGGATGACTCTCCTGATGTGGGGATTGAAATCTTTATTCTCGGACATTAGAATGGGCGTGACGTAGAGGCCAGCGCATACTTTCCTTCATTCATCGTGAAATTATTGACGTTTACAACAGTCTCAACGCTGTTAGAAATTCTTGTCCCTGTTTCTGCTTTTCGAGATTTTTCATTAAATAAGGTAGGTTCAGATTTTTAAAGAAGCCCTGCGATACTGTGCATGGCGACGGGGGAAGGGCTGGAAAGGTACATTCCTCCTCTCTGAGGTCACAGTGCTGAGTCACACGATGACATCATATCTAAGAGAGATACCATTCTCACATCGTTCACTTTGTAGTTTCATTGTAATGCTGTTGCAAGGGCTGGGGCCGTTCCTTGAGCAGTGTTTGCAGACCGCCGGAGGAACCGTAAATAACCATCGTTGCCGTGCAGAGGGACGGCATTGGAAATAACCTTAGATATTAACCTCTTTCAGCGTGGTCCAAACTGCTCAGCAGTGACCAATGAGACACAGAGCCGCGGACACAGACGCCTTCCTGATAGGATCTCTTGTTATCTGGAGTGGGCTGTAAAAGCTGGGAAATCGGGACCCGTCCTGGCGTCCTCATGACTTTATGTGAACGGGTAGGCAAATAAACAGCAGCTATACTATGTCCACGGTCCCATGTGCCATAAACAACATCCCTGCCTGTCACAACAACAAATCACGTCACCGCGGTGTTCCGGTAAGCTAGTACCAGCCAGCCGCACCGTATTGATGTTTTCCTTTTCCTGTTGTAAATATTTCACAAAATATTGTGACATTTACAAGGCGTGTTTTTTTCGGCGATGTGAGGGATAAACAACTTCTCTTTTTTATTTTTTATTTGACAGAATTAGTGTACACGTGCTTAAAGGAGAGAGCCATGTTTAAATACAGGCTTATCATCTCTCTGGAGAAAATGGCTATACTTAGAAACCCCTTTCACCGGGTCACTGCTAATATACCCTAAAAGGTTTATGTAAGTGCTACGGCTTGGTAAAATAAATTATGGGTTTTACCAAACTCACATGAGACCACTATAAAAGATGTTAAGCTCCATAATTAAGCAATTTCTCTGACTTTTTCACTGAAATGTCAGGAGTAGGAGCACTGGTAGATTTATCTTGTGGCGCAGAGTGCCTGACTGTGTATAACGCACGTCTAAGCTGCCTGACTGACTGTGTATAACGCCTGACTGACTGTGTATAACGCCCGTCTAAGCTGCCTGACTGACTGTGTATAACGCCCGTCTAAGCTGCCTGACTGACTGTGTATAACGCCCGTCTAAGCTGCCTGCCTGACTGTGTATAACGCCCGTCTAAGCTGCCTGCCTGACTGTGTATAACGCCCGTCTAAGCTGCCTGCCTGACTGACTGTGTATAACGCCCGACTAAGCTGCCCGCCTGACTGTGTATAACGCCCGTCTAAGCTGCCTGACTGACTGTGTATAACGCCCGTCTAAGCTGCCCGCCTGACTGTGTATAACGCCCGTCTAAGCTGCCCGCCTGACTGTGTATAACGCCCGTCTAAGCTGCCTGCCTGACTGTGTATAACGCCCGTCTAAGCTGCCTGACTGACTGTGTATAACGCCCGTCTAAGCTGCCTGCCTGACTGTGTATAACGCCCGTCTAAGCTGCCTGCCTGACTGTATAACGCCCGACTAAGCTGCCCGCCTGACTGTGTATAACGCCCGTCTAAGCTGCCTGCCTGACTGTGTATAACGCCCGACTAAGCTGCCCGCCTGACTGTGTATAACGCCCGTCTAAGCTGCCTGACTGACTGTGTATAACGCCCGTCTAAGCTGCCCGCCTGACTGTGTATAACGCCTATCTAAGCTGCCTGACTGACTGTGTATAACGCCTGTCTAAGCTGCCTGACTGACTGTGTATAACGCCCGTCTAAGCTGCCTGCCTGACTGTGTATAACGCCCGTCTAAGCTGCCTGCCTGCCTGACTGTATAACGCCCGTCTAAGCTGCATGACTGACTGTGTATAACGCCCGTCTAAGCTGCCTGCCTGACTGTGTATAACGCCCGTCTAAGCTGCCTGCCTGACTGTGTATAACGCCCGACTAAGCTGCCTGCCTGACTGTGTATAACGCCCGTCTAAGCTGCCCGACTGACTGTGTATAACGCCCGTCTAAGCTGCCCGCCTGACTGTGTATAACGCCCGTCTAAGCTGCCTGACTGACTGTGTATAACGCCCGTCTAAGCTGCCCGCCTGACTGTGTATAACGTCCGTCTAAGCTGCCTGCCTGACTGTGTATAACGCCCGACTAAGCTGCCCGCCTGACTGACTGACTGTGTATAACGTCCGTCTAAGCTGCCCGCCTGACTGTGTATAACGCCCGTCTTATCAAGAGTCGTTTGATGTTGTTGGGTCACAGATATCAGGAAGTCATGGCATGCAAACGATATGCGACCAAATATTAAAAATGATTACTTTATTCTATATATAAATGCAGGGGTGACAATAATTGTGGCACGTGGTTTTGTTAAAAATACTTGTTTCTTGATGAGGGATTTTTTTCTCATAATACATTTACTTCAATTAAAAGTTGGATTTTTCTAATGTTGTCAGTGTGAGATTAAGCTAATTCACCAAACAGTGAATTTTTTATAACCCTTTTTACTCATCTTTACCAGGGGTGCCAATAATAGTGGAGAGCAGGTCACTGTATACACTAATACACACACACACATACTAACACACAAACGCATGCACAATATCTCTAAGGTAAGGTATTATCTTTATAACAGTGCATTGAGTCTTTGGGGGGGAGCTCACTATCACACATGGAACTTTCCAGCATTTCTCATGCCATTGCGTCATTTCAACTCGATTTCATAAATCTAAACGTTATTAAAAAAATGAGGACGGATTTAAAAGAAAACAAATCAAAATCAGGTTCTAACTTTTTACTTCAATTTCTTAAAGAATACTATCAGTATATTTGTTTGTATGTCTGCACGCATGTTTTTTTTTTTTGATGCTGTAATAGAATACAGAATGTCCTATTAAAGACATAGAGAGCTGTTCATATCAGAAATGGCTTGTCTTTCCGTGCCTTTTCATGCAGAGAAATTGATTGTATTATGTGATTAATTGAGTTAAAGGAGAGCACACACACATAGCCTGTATGAAAATGGAATTACTCCCTGAGGGAATTGTATAAGGAAAATCAATTTAAAGCATGGCCCAGAGTCAGCTGGCTTTCGAATCATAATAAATGCAGTTTCAATGTTACAGATATGAGGTTTGTTTTGCTGTTAAAAAGCTGCGTTATTGCATGTTGTTCTAGCTCAGGATACTAGATATATAGAGCTGTGTATATATAACTTGTATAATAGTGCATACATCTTCAGATACAGACATGTGTATTACAATGTGCTTTACATATAGCACATTGTATCATATAGAGTGCACAGTGCTACCCCTATCCTATTTCTGACCCCTTCCACCACACACACATGCACGCGCACGCACGCACGCACGCACGCATGCACACACACACACAAAGCTAAGATCATACACCTGTGGGATGAATGAAGTTATATCCTGTTATAGAGCAGAAACTCTTCTCAGCTAATACATGTTAAGTTACAATGTGCTGTTTTACGCTATACCAGCACGGCTGTGATTTGGTTGTAGGCTTGAGGCCACAGGCCGAGTGCCGAAGATAATTACAGCTGTGCTGATATACAGTATAACAGCACTCCCTCTTGTGTGATATTCCTTTTATACAACAGTTCTACTAGCCTATAAAATACCTATCAAGTAATGGTTGAGACAACAGGTTATGATTTTATTTGGCTCCACTAACAGTTATATCCACTAACAAATATAGTTCTTTCAGAATTCCATTTAGAAAATAGTTTTTTTCCAACAATGTATCAATTAGAATGTAAACAAGGCGGAGTGATCCCGGCCGGTGATGAGGTCAGAGTGATGTTATACTGTGTATCAGCACTCATGGAATTGGTTTCAGCCAATCACAATGCGTGCTCAGAACTATCTGTTGTATAGATGCTCTTTAAGCATGGTATTTAAATATACATGCCAGAGACATGGAAACAGATAATGCTTCTGGAAAATGGGCATGTTTTAGCCTCTAGGATGAGGGGAAGGGAGTTTTTGTGCACTGAGTTTCTCTCCCAGTGACGTGTTAAGCCCTTCAGATAGATTTTCGATTTGGGTACATTTGGGTATTTTTTACACAATTCATTTTGGGAACTTCAGAGCCTTCGATATAGATCAAAAAGAACAATTTTCAGTTCTGTGTTTCAGTGAACTGCAATTTAGCCCCTGGGCAAGTGGTCTTCCTCAGTTGGGTCTGCGATACAGTGAAACGCACGAGCTGTGCAAATGGGTTAGTGTGGAAACTGAAGAGATTACATGCGGTCTTGGTAGAGAGTCTGAGTTTGGCCTTCCAGGTTTACAGAAATCCTGTGGTTACCTGGGGCTGCTCGTTGACCCCAATATCGTGCTGCACATTCTGGAACATCTAATCTTCACAAGCGATGCAACTCAGGAGCGTGAGAGAGCCATGTTGAGGTTTTGTAAGTTGATAAAAAATGTTAAAAATACTATTCACAGATCTATTTTGACAATTCTTTCAGCCTGTAACAGTGTTAAAATGTTGATGTTGGGCTAAGACTCTCTGGCCCTGTTGCTTAAGGGTCTCAGACAGGAATGAGCCACAACCCTCCCTCACTATCTGCGCTGTTCTTCATCATAACCTGTGAAGTAAGATTTGGCTGAGGCATGATATCCTCGCAGGCGTTGTCTGAATCAACACCCTTCCATACTATTGAGTATGCTTATTGAGTACACTAGATAGGAAAGTTGTTAATTAGGCGAAATGTTCTCTAAATGTAGTGTACTTTAAATCCCCGTATGATACTTGATTTCCGGGTTTTTGCTGATAATAGAATGGAGGATGATCTTTGCATACTGCATGCTGCATATTTAACAGCATGCATCAAACAGTACACAGTATGTGGCTCTGATTCGGACACAGCCCCAATGTTGTAGTGGCTGACAAGCCACGCCCTCCTTCTTAGACCCCTTGGCAAAGGTCCCATTTGTCTCCGCACTGCCTCTAAAACGAGTCATCTGCTATGGGCAGAACGGAGGAACCCCCTCATTTACAATATTACACCAGAGTAATCTAGTGTAGGATTTAAATTCTGCAGATGTATAATGGGAGCGTAATTTTAATTGTAGCTGTTTCTATGGTCTCGTACCCTCTTCTACTATTTTTACATTTTCACTTGGAATTTCCCTCAAATGTTTAACACACCTTAGCCTTGTTCACCTGTAGCCCTGATTGAGTTTATTTCACTTTTTTATGCTCAAGCTGCTTTATATAACCATGTGATGTAGCCTTGCCATTGTGTCAAACTAGATAAGGTTTTGTGCCCCAAGTGTGATATGATTATATAATAATGTAATAAATAAATACTATAAAGAGAACTTTGTCAGCTAGGGTAACTGGTTGCTTTGCCTGACCATGATATTTATATCAGTCACACAATCATTGTATTGATCGTCAAAACCACCTACTTGTAAATGGGTTATGCCATTTTACCGTGTAACATCACATGCTCCCTCTACGTGTTTCATACAAGCTTCCCTCTGTATTTGTATCACAAAAGAATACATTGTAACCCTACTATACCCACAAGGGCTGGTTGAAGTGTTTCATGTTTTTTTTTTCCTGGTAAAAAACTCTTCATCGTAGCCATTAGGGGAGAGATCACTGTTGTGACCAATGGCAAGGGCATTGAGACTTCAGGGGTATGATACACCCACAGTTATTTCATAATTTAGTCATTTCTAGGGGTTATGATCACAAATATCATAATTTAGTCATTTCTAGGGGTTATGATCACAAATATATGATTAGAATGTTCTTAACTGGACATTCTAATGCTGATGTAACAATCACTGCTGGAAATTGAAAGCAATGGAGTTCTAGAACACTGACTTAGAACTTTGAAAAGTTAAAACCGTTCCCGAAAAACCTGCACTTCAAAGGCTTAAGGGGTCATTGTCACAGCGTTTGTTTGCATTACCTCGAAGCGGGAGGGAAGCGTGCGCTGATCTGATTGCGACTTGATTTGTTCTGAAGGATTGGGCTATCAGCGGTTAGCTGCGCTTCCTGGCAGTGTGAAAGCACGGCATGTTTCTGGCGCGGGGACAGAAAAACTGCATTAGCCTCCATCCCGCTCAAATCAACGCACCAACAGTTGTGTGACCAGATTTACCCAGGATGTGCTTTCTGCCTCACAGAACTCTTATTTCTCTGTGTAGTGAACGGACGGCCATGCCAGATTTCTGTCCCTCGTGGGCCGAACAGCTCTGGATGTGTTTTTTTTTCTCGCAGACCATCGGCAGGATTACAGCCTCTGCTTACGCGTGCCCCACAGCCTGAGGGAGGAGGTAGAGATAACCTATGTCCTCCTGCTAGATCTCTAATGCCTGATCCAGGGTCAGGTGGAAGTGCACCTTGGGGTGTCCTGCCCAAAGCAGGGATGAGAAAGCCGGCAGATTCATAAGAGATAGGCGGGCAACCTGTTTAGGGTGAAACAGTGTGCCGTCTGTTTATCGTGCAGAAGGCGCTAGACATACACAAAAATAAATGAGTGAATAGCGCTCAGTACAAACAGGCAACACAAACGCAGTGGCTGTAGCTACTTGCACTCAGCATGTAAGGCAGCTTGACGTATGCTCTTCTTCAGACAGCAGATTTACACATGTAGCACAAGGT
The DNA here is from genome assembly GCA_022702515.1 of Ilyophis sp. 1 JC-2022. Lineage (NCBI taxonomy): Eukaryota > Metazoa > Chordata > Actinopteri > Anguilliformes > Synaphobranchidae > Ilyophis > Ilyophis sp. 1 JC-2022. Next base: position 37,691,880 of record CM040398.1, read on the forward strand.
TAATTCTTTAAAAAGTAAAAATAAAAACACGTACAGAAAAGCCCGGGTGACATCATCGCAGTCTGGGCCAGAACTCTGATGGGATTGTGGGCCGTGAGATCGGTTGGGTGCGGTCAGGCAGAGAAACAGGGAATCAGTTGTTTTAATAGCCTGGCAGCTCTCTCTAACAGCACGTGCCCTTTTCCTCAGACTGCGGCTGGTCACCCAGGCACGAATGGCAGTGAATTGAGGTAAAATTGAAATGGACTGAAATAAGGTGATTTGCCTTAATTCAATTTGCATTTGACTGGATTTGATCCACACTAAGCTGAATTCGGCTCGACTGAATTTAACGGAAGTGAATTTTTGAACTGAACTGAATTGAGAAGTGTCGGTGATGAGACGTTTTTGAGCCTTGTATGGTCCCAGGCTCTGGTTCCCTCATGTCTCAGGGTGTTTAATGAGCTCAGGAGGATCATCAGGATTAAGTCAAAATCCCCAGAACAAAATAAGACCTTTTCTCAGCCTCATCTCCTCTCATAATTTGCCTTTTAAAAAACTGAACTAGAGAGAAAGTTTTTTTTATTTACCTGTCAAAAATAAAACTGACTTTGGGGTCTGTGTGCATGTCTGTGCGTTCTTGGACTGTTCCTGCCATCAATAACTGGCATCGAGGGACAAGGGTTTTTCTAAAGTAGGACTGGGGTGACCTCATTTCACAAAAATACACCACAGCAATGAATACCATAATTCTGAGAAATTTAGATTTCCAACCCTGTTACAGTCCTGCTTGTTTAACATTGGAGTAAACTTACTACCCTATCTTTAGGCTCATTCAAAGTCATGTTATGCTATTACCTGAGCAAGAGGCTATACTATGGCTCTATCAGAGCTATGCTTACATTACCCTCAGTCAAACATTAACCTGTCTGACCCCAGTCCAGCCTCACCAACTAAGGACTTGCAGTATCCCACACTTAACTATCAGTAACATTGCTGAACTCTTACAGTGAGACCAGCACTGACTCTGAAGCTGTATGTGACTCCCTCTCACACAGAGAAGAGCACTGACTCTGCTGAAGCTGTATGTGACTCCCTCTCAAACACATAAGAGCACTGATTCTGAAGCTGTATGTGACTCCCTCTCACAGAGAAGAGCATTGACTCTGCTGAAGCTGTATGTGACTCCCTCTCACAGAAAAGAGCACTGACTCTGAAGCTGTATGTGACTCCCTCTCAAACACATAAGAGCACTGATTCTGAAGCTGTATGTGACTCCCTCTCACAGAAAAGAGCACTGACTCTGAAGCTGTATGTGACTCCCTCTCACACAGAGAAGAGCACTGACTCTGCTGAAGCTGTATGTGACTCCCTCTCACAGAAAAGAGCACTGACTCTGAAGCTGTATGTGACTCCCTCTCACAGAAAAGAGCACTGACTCTGAAGCTGTATGTGACTCCCTCTCACACACAGAAGAGCACTGACTCAAGCTATATGTGACTCCCTCTCACACGCAGAAGAGCACTGACTCTGAAGCTATATGTGACTCCCTCTCACACACAGAAGAGCACTGACTCTGAAGCTATATGTGACTCCCTCTCACAGAGAAGAGCATTGCCTCTGAAGCTATATGTGACTCCCTCTCACAGAGAAGAGCATTGCCTCTGAAGCTATATGTGACTCCCTCTCACAGAGAAGAGCATTGATTCTGCTGAAGCTGTATGTGACTCCCTCTCACACAGAAAAGAGCACTGACTCTGAAGCTGTATGTGACTCCCTCTCACAGAAAATAAGTACTGACTCTGCTGAAGCTGTATGTGACTCTCTCTCACACACAGAAGAGCATTGATCCCTAAAAGGTCCACAGGTGCCTGTTTGAAAGCTTTTTCTAAATACTGGAAACAATTATACATTATTACTAAATACAGATTTTGTTTTGTCACAATGCATATTTTTTTGTCAGTTTAATTAATTCTGATTTTGCTGTTTTCCAACAAAAAGCATTTTAGAGAGAAAGAGATTACAGATACAAAAAATGAAAAACAGAAAACAGCCTTAAAATAATATACTTAATGAAAAAGAAACATAATTCATGCCGCTCTATATTTTCACTGTTGACGTTAACATGCGACAGATGATTATTGTAGTGACAGCAGCCAGTGGTAATTCATCGCTATGACATTAATATGCCTGGTGCCGGATACTTATGCTCCACAGTCACAATGAGGAATGAATCTCCCTGTGCATAATTAGACGCAGTATTGCTTTCATTAGCAATACAGGCTGACGCATACGGCCAGTGTTCTCCATCCTCATTCTTTCTGCAGTTTAACAGCGAGAGCCAAAACTGATAAAGAATGCAGCCTTTGGATGGAAAAAAAACGTTCTGAGGCACAGATGCATTCAGATATTCACGGCGCAAACTATTGTACGTCAGAGGAGTTCACGCTAAAATAATGTACGAGAGATTTGAACAGTAATCTGTCTGCTTTGTGCTTTGCCACCCTCGTCTTTTGTATACGTGTAGGAAGAGGCACAACATGGCTCCTCAAATATAAGCCTCAAAGCTGTAGTGTGCTTTCTGAACTCTCAATTTGTGTGATTGGCTGGTGGGGACACTCAGCAGGAGCCCACAGCATAGATTTGTTTGAATGTTGTAGAAAGGAACAGTTTCATGTCAGCCAATCAGAACCTGCTTGAGTGACTGCTGCTCCAATCAGGGATATCGACTTTGGGATAATGCACACGCAGCACGGGTCATTGCACAAGATCAAGGAAGGGTTGGCTGAGGAGACGCTGATGAGCTAAACATCGCTGTGATTGATTGGTTCCATTGTTTCCACGGCGTTCAGGTAGCCATCATTAGAGGACAGTGGGAGGTGTTTTGGCTCAAGTTAATGCATTAAGCATAGCTTTGATTGATTGACTCCGTTCTCCGTAGGCAGAGTGGTTACGAAATGTGTAAATGAGTGACTTCAATTCAGAGGGTGGCAGTACAAAGTGTTTTTCCAATAATGTCGTCTGTTAGTGGCGCGGAAAATGACCACAAGCCCATGAACTTGCTGCTGTTACAGCTTTGTGGCGTCGCCCTGTAACAGCGCCTAAGGGCCATGGTTTGTGATCTCAGTAGATCACAAAGGGTCAACCTTCCTCAATAGCTCTGGCTAAACTCTATAACACAGGACCCTCTTTAACTATCTTATTTTTTGGGGGGGGATTTCCCGCATAGCTGTGCAAATATCTATGTGGAGTAGCCAGGGCCGTTTCTAGCTTTTTGGATGTCTTATGCAAAATCTTGTTTGGGGCCCCCCCTACCTCAAGAAACTAGTGAAAACTTACCGGATGTGCATTATAACATCTCCCAAATGCGCATAAATGAGACTAAATGCTAAATTTCCCACAAAATGCTTATTCGGGAACTATGTTGTGTTGTTAAGAAATCAAAATAAATAAACATTATACATAAAAAAATAAATTAAAAAAATGTACACAGAATAAATAATGACACCTGCATCCAGATAATCAGCACTGTACATTCACTTGTGTGTTAGACTGAACTAATGTGAACAAGTCATACTTAGTTGTCATCCCTATAGCCTACTTTTATTTATTCACAGGTCCAGTTCTATAATCAAATTTCTAATTATTTAACTCTGGCACAAAAGACAGCAAGTACACCTGTATGTGTGCGTGCAATATGCTCACGGTTATGACTGTAGCTAACCAATATCGCATTCTTTTACCTCAAGCATAAGCGTAACTTCAATAAAAACAAATATATTTTACACATCTCATACCACTAGAGAGTTGTAAGCTACATTATACAGGATTAAACCGACATTTGTTGTGGATAACCACATCTCACCCAATGTTAACGTGAATTCGCCAACTTTCCCCCCATGGTTAGCATAAAACGATTACTTGCCGCTGTTAACAAATGTCACCGTAAATGGGATTTAATACATCGGCCACTTATCCCGCCATATTCTTTACTTTCTACACGTTATGTGTGCTTATGGAAACGTTCATACACGTCTGCTTAACTGACAATATATTTTGAAATACACGGGAGGCAAATGGGCATCGTACATCCACTTGTTCACGTTCGTTCAATCTGACACACAAGTAATACGAGCCAATGCTACGTTGTCAGAACAGGACCTTACTTGCTCGCAAAATGCGCCTGCTCCCCTATCAATTCTTCTGACTATAATAATGATTAATATTAAAATACAGATTTTTTTCTAGTCTTAAAATGTTTAGTTGCTTTAGATCAACACACAAGGGTGGGGCCCCCTGGTGGCTCCGGGGGTCCTATGCAATCGCATAGTCCGCATATAGCAAGAAACGGCGCTGGGATTAGCCGTATTTACTTTTATTTACAATAATCATTTTTTTGGCTAATTTTACAAATGGAGATTATAAATGGGCCTTCTCTGCCTTCTTCATAACATCAAACTTTCCAAAGTATTCAGAATGTACAGACAGGGGGCGGTGTTGGAGACTTTTCAAAACGTAACTGCTCTTTGCTAATGTTTAGTGGGCATTTCAGATGCTAAAACCAGGAAGAGAATGCAGATGCGTGTGGGCCTTTAATGTGTTTCCTCTTCCAGTAAGAGAAGCTCTGCCAGGGCTGTGTCATTACGGCAGTGGCGTTCATTTTCCACTGAGTAAACCAGAACGGTGCTTCCTGAGCGTCAGGGTTGTGGAAATAGGCGGGCTATAGTGCGTGCTGAGAGAGGTGATTGGGCCGCTTTGTCATCCAATCTCGCCGTTGCTTAGCGCAGCTTTTCATCTGCGCTACTGGAACACACGCGCACACTCAAGCTAAACGGAAGAACAAACACGCAGCCACAAAACACAAGCACACAGCAATATGGGCCCGCGCCTCGGGCTTAAATTCTGCACTCGTGCTGTTTCTCCCAGCCATAAACCCGGGTTAATTACCACAGGACGACAAAATCGCTCTGCTTTCACAAGACGAGTGGAACTTGTTTCGTTCCGAACGTTGCAGGGCGATTTGAGTTTATTTGGCGCCGCTGATAGAACGCTAACTGAGACCCATCAATGGGGTTATACACACATTAAAAGCTTAAGGAGCCCCTTGGCCATGGCTATTCCAGTACCTATGGCTAAATGTATAAATAGACCAGGCTTCATTAGCAGCAGCTGACTTAGGGTATTCAATTAAAGCACCGTACTGTGGTACTGTAGTCAGGAAATCCAGTGGAAACAGTCTCAAATGTTCATTAATTTTTATGCTTTTTTTACTTTATCTACTTTATCTTTATTTAAAATAAAGGTTGCACAACTTCATTACTCAAGGAGCACCAACGGTCAACAAGCATACAGCACCTGATCAACAATTCCAAGTACCGCGTTTCGCCTCACGAAAACCATAAATGTCAACCTCTTAATCGTGAAATATCAAGAAAACAAGATAAACAAACGGATAAACATCTTTAGGGCTTTTCACCTTAACTGGACAGCACAGTGTCGAGCGACAGGAAGAACGTACGTGAGTGAGTGAGTGAGTGAGTGAGTGAGTGAGTGAGTGAGTGAGTGAGTGAGTGAGTGAGTGAGTGAGTGAGTGAGTGAGTGAGTGAGTGAGGAGTGAGTGAGTGGGAGAGACAAATGCGACAAATGCCGTGCGGCTGGAATCGAACTGCCCATGTCATGGCTTGCAATGAGCATGTGGACGGTGCTCTTAAATTCAATTCATAGTCGCCAAAAAAAGTATGCGTACGGACGTCCGCCGGACCTAAATGACATCACAGCAGACTCCAAACGGACGTCCGCCTAGGGAGTCCATGCAGCAGTCATTGTTTGTGTCTGCACCTACAGGTGTACCTTCTCCTTATCGTCATCTTCTCCCAGGAAGAACGCCATTGTTGTTTGCAATTTGCGCACAAAAAAGATGGGAAATGTTGTCTCCAAAGGGGGGTTGGTACGCTCGACTTTGATAGGCAAACGCCCGTCCGTGTACGTGTCTGCACCCTATTTAAACACTCTGTAACCACTACAGGCTATGCCTGAGACACACTCAAACAAATGTGTTCTAAGTTTGCTGGCAGGCTCAGCCCTAAGGCTGAGCTGGGAACCATGGGTAACCTTGGGTTAAATACCCTGGCCTTGAGCAAGCTACTTAACCTGAATTACTACAGTAAATATCCAGCTGTGGTGATGGATTGCATGTTAAAGAATGTTAGCTGTGTAAGTCTCTCTGGGTAAGACCATCTGCTGAATCCAGCAGTGTGAAATCTTTTAGATGCTTATGTAGGTTTCATTGACATTTGGCACGACTGCCAAGAAGGACCATTCATTGTCATGAAGATATGTGTATATATACTGTAGATAGATACAAAACAGGGCAATTATCTTCTACAGCATGTAATTACCAAGATGAATTGTATTCAACAGACACTGTTTGTTTGTGTTGCAGCCATTCCAAAGGTGTGAAATAACCTTTATGACTGAATTCACAGTGAAATGGGAGATACTGTTTTGCATTAAAGCCAGGGAGATTTTCACCTGAGCATACACAAATATATGTTTATCTTTAATTTCCAGTATATAGAGAAGCTGTGATTATTTTTAATAGTTGGTGAATGTAATGGAGGTTAATTATGGGATGGACTATAGACATGAAAGACCAGTGTAGTATCTCTACAGGGGAATACAGTTTGGAGCATCATACAGTGGGGGCAATAACTGTGTATTACCTACCGTTGTATATTTTACCTTCAAAGTGGGTACAAAGCAGCTTTGAGTTTAATACTTCGCCCAGTAATACAAGTGCATGTTTTATTTTTATTTTTTAAATTTATTGGAGAGGTCTTTCAGCACTCATGTTATCTAAATACATAGCTCAATACATTTTTAAATACATTTTATAATGTATTGCTTGAGTGTTTTTGTGTGGTATGTTCATAGGGACATTAGGTCAGAGTAGTTGTTCAAAGGGTTTCAGAATGTAGGCATTGTGCTGGAGAATGAAAACGGCCGACATGATGCTGGAACATAGAGCATTAAAAAAAAGAAAAGAGAATAAATCAGTTCATTGACCATGTTACATTACATTACATTACTTTACATTACAGGCATTTAGCAGACGCTCTTGTCCAGAGCGACTTACACAACTTTTTAGCATTTTTGAGTTATTTATTTATATATTTTTAAAACATATAATCCATTTATACAGCTGGATATATACTGAAGCAATTCAGGTTAAGTACCTTGCTCAAGGGTACAACGGCAGTGTCCTACCTGGGAATCGAACCTGCAACCTTTCGGTTACAAGGCCAGTTCCTGTTAAAAAGGGTTCATGAACTGCTAAGAGGATAAATCGAGGGTTAACAGGTAATCGCCATGGCAACGGTCATTATGACCAGGTCCTCAGTTCTTGTACAGAGTTTCACCCAGTGCACTGCACTAACTGTGACCTTGTCCTGACCTCTGATATACAATATTTATTTTTGCCCTTGGGTGAAGCACTTTTCAGAAATACATGTATACAATTTATGGTCTCACAGGAAACTCACAGTGACATTTAACCTCTTTTTGAGTGGGGTCAGTAATGATTGGCTGTCTGTGTGTCAGCGGTGAAGGAGATCCATAAGCTCATTGGCTGAGTGAATTGTGGGGATATTGTCCCTAACGGGATTGGGCAGCGTGGCCACAGTGTTTCTCAGTACCAGGAAGCTCAGCTGGGATAAAAGCATAGCTATAATGAAGCCCAGTGGGGAGCCTGTGTGCCCATTTTTTTGCATTGGTTTCCCAGAACGCACCGCTGTACGTTGATGAGCTCAGTGTCCTCTAGAAGATGAGCCTCTACACAGACTCGTCAGGCTGTGAACTGTAGGGGTTTGATTGGGGAGGAGAGGGGGGTGTCAATATTTATGATTTATTTGCCCACTGCAGTAGACTTTTAAGGAAACATGGAGTGACTTCCTGATTCCACTCAGGAGAAGAGCAGCAAATTAGATGTTTGAAACAATGAAAGTAGAAGCAGTGCCCCCCCCCCCCCCCCCCAATAGTGCCAATACAAATGAAATATTCGACAACTGTCATCGGAATATATAGAGCGGAAGAGCGTTCAGTAAAAATAAAGAATAACATTAAATACAAAGTATGTACCTGTGATGAATTAACAGCAAGCAATAAACTCCCTGGATCTCTGGTTTCTCTCCCCACTCACACTATGGCCTGGATTTAATCAATATTTCTCTTTACCTATGGCTCACTTTTAATCTAAAGTCTAAGTCTTTTCCCTAACAAACACCACTACAGCAATCAAAACAAACTTGCCAAATAGAGTGGAGGAAAAAAAAGAACACTAGCAAATATTTACAAGACAAGGTTAAGTTGTCTCTCCATTTCTCTCTCTCTCACTCTCACTCCATTTCTCACTCTCTCCTTCCCTCTCTCTCTCTCTCTCTCTCCCTCTCTCTTCCTCTCTCTCCATTTCTCACTTTCTCCTCTCTCTCCCTCTCTCTTTCTCTCTTCCTCTCTCCCTCTCTTCCTCTCTCCCTCTTTCCCTCTCTCTCTCTCCCTCTTTCTCTCTCTTTCTCCCTCTCTCCTTCCCTCTCTCTCCCTCTCTCGCTCTCTTCCTCTCTCCCTCTTTCCCTCTCTTCCTCTCTCCCTCTTTCCCTCTCTTCCTCTCTCCCTCTTTCCCTCTCTCTTTCCCTCTTTCTCCCTCTCTCCCTACCACTTTCTCCCTCCCTCCCTCCCTCTCTCTTTCTCCCTCTCTCCCTCCTTCCCTCTCTCCCTACCAAACAACAGCTCTCTTATCAGCGGGTCCACCTGCTGCACAGTCTGCGCTCTGTACCCCCCGCCACCCCCCCACCCCCCCCTTCCTGAGGGACCAGGTCACCAGATTAAACTGCTCCATTCTCATCCCCTTCACTTCTGACACCTGTGCCAGCGATAAGCCCCTCGAAACGGCGCACACACACACCCGCCGCACGCCGGCACACACACAAACACACACCCGCCGCACGCCGGCGCACACACACACGCACACACAGACCCGCCGCACGCTGGCACACACACACACGCACACACCACACGTCGCCTCTCCGGAGCGTTGCTCGCCTAAGCGTGGCCGACGTGCGCACACACCTGTGGAGAGAGAGAGGGGAGTCTAACCTTCAGAGAGCGAGAGAGACGCTGATCGCTTCTCTAACAAACTGTGTCCCCCTCCCTCAGAATTCAGAGAGATGCTGATCGCTTCTCTAACAAACTGTGTCCCCCTCCCTCAGAATTCAGAGAGACGCTGATCGACAAACTGTGTCCCCCTCCCTCAGAATTCAGAGAGACGCTTCTCTAACAAACTGTGTCCCCCTCCTTCAGAATTCAGAGAGATGCTGATCGCTTCTCTAACAAACTGTGTCCCCCTCCCTCAGAATTCAGAGAGACGCTGATCGCTTCTCTAACAAACTGTGTCCCCCTCCCTCAGAATTCAGAGAGACGCTGATCGCTTCTCTACAAACTGTGTCCCCCTCCTTCAGAATTCAGAGAGACGCTGATCGACAAACTGTGTCCCCCTCCCTCAGAATTCAGAGAGACGCTGATCGCTTCTCTAACAAACTGTGTCCCCCTCCTTCAGAATTCAGAGAGATGCTGATCGCTTCTCTAACAAACTGTGTCCCCCTCCCTCAGAATTCAGAGAGACGCTGATCACTTCTCTAACAAACTGTGTCCCCCTCTCTCAGAATTCAGAGAGACGCTGATCGCTTTTCTAACAAACTGTGTCCCCCTCCCTCAGAATTTACCCCTTGCACTCATGTAGCGGGTGAAGGGCTGTGTAGGAATGTGTTTCACATTGTGATTGTGTGTGTATGTTTGTCTGTATGAATGTGTGTTTGCATATGTTATTGTGCGCGTATGTTTGTGTACGAATGTTTGTTTTTTGTTGTGATTTTGTGTGTATGGATTGTGTGTTTTACACATAGTGATTGTGTGTGAATTTGTGTTTAGGGTTGTGATTGACTATTTATGTGCATGAATGTGTTTCACATTGTTATTGTGTGTGTATGAATGTGTGTTTCACATCGTGATGTGTATGTTTGTGTTTATAAATGTGTGTTTAGGGATGTTATTTTGTGCATATTTTTGTGTGTATGAATGTGTGTTGAAGGTTGTTATTGTGTGTGTATGTTTGTGTGTTTGAATGTGTTTAGGGTTGTTATTGCGTTTGTATGAACGTGTGTTCACTGGTCAGCTTTGTGATTATGTGTGTATGTTTATCTGTATGAATGTGTATTTCCCATTGTGATTGTGTGTGTATGTTTGTGTGTATGAATGTGTATTTCACATTGTGATTGGGTTTATGTTTGTGTATTTCCCATTGAGATTGGGTTTATGTTTGTGTATTTCCCATTGTGATTGGGTTTATGTTTGTGTATTTCACATTGTGAGTGCATGTGTTTGTTTGTGTGTATGAATGTGTATTTCCCGTTGCGATTGTGTGTGTGTATGTTTGTGTTTCAGGTGGGATTGTGCGTATAGTCATCACGCGCGACTCTGTTTTTGCCTCGGGGCTGAGACAATTTTTGTTGCCTGGCTGCTTTTGTATAAACTGTCTGTCTGCAAAACAATTATCTTTATATATTCAGAGGGGTGATTATGCATTGAGCTCTATGGGTAAACAACAGTCATATCTGTG
>CM040398.1:37707524-37837524 GCA_022702515.1 Ilyophis sp. 1 JC-2022
GATCTAATTTACAAAATCGCCCACCGTGTTTTAGCACGTTCGCCTCAGTTATACATATGCATGAACAAATTTAACTTTGTATCAAAGGGAAATCTCCACCGTGTTTTAGAACGTTCAGCCCAGCTATACATTCGTGCATGAACAGATTTTACTTTGTATCAAAGGGAAAGTAATGGAGTGACGTAATGACCTGCAAATCGCATTACAATAGAGATTTTAACCCATCGCCAGCGTTTAGTAAATCTGACATAGATACTGTGACTTAGCATTTGAGTTGTAGAAGCAGCAGAAGACGCCCACACATGCGCACAGACACGCACACACACGCATGCAAACACACACACACACACACATACAGAGACTCGCGCACGCACGCACACACACACACACACACACACACACACACACAGTCTGCGTCCTCTCACATCATACATATAGACTGACTATAACCAGCCAGTGCTGTGATTCTGCTGGGCTCAGGAGAGGCGGTTGCTTTTAGCACAGAGGCTTTGCAGGGGAAAGAGCTCAGCTCAGATACCATCATTTCTAATCTGCTGCTTTTGTTCCAGTCCCAGTTAATGGATACAGTTCCTGAAGCTCCAGTCTGGGACTCTCTCACTGGCACACAGGGGCCAGAGGTCTCTGCTCCTATGATTTCGTTTTCCTCTTACACTCACACTTTCTTGAAGATACAAATCAGAAGGATGGCCTCAGATAATGAGCTCAGGGCCTTGGGTCGGGCTGAGCACTGAGGACTGGTGTGATTACACACCCTAAGTGGAAAAAACGAGAGCGAGATGGTGTGCGTGCGTGCGCGTGTGTGTGTGTGTGCGTGTGTTAGTTCAGTAAATGGAATAGTGGTTGGATCGGCTATAATAATGCTAAGGGTAATGATACATTGCCTCAGTGATTGCGCTTGGAGTGCAGAGGTCCCGTGCCTGAATTAGTCTTGCTCCTTTGGCCCATCCTTAGTTTACTTCACCCATTTTCTTCAGTAGGACTTGGGGCGAGCCATGCCGGAGAATCGAAACGTAGCGATTGCGCTAAGAGATGACCCAAACCTTATCGTTCGTTTATTTGTTCACGGTACACGGAATACACAATACTGACCATGAAACATGGGCTGCAAGCCCTTTTATACTGCTCTGAGTTCTATGTATGTAAATTACAGTCATCAACTCCACACATCAGAGGTAGCATCTTCTAGCTAGCCAATGAGTTGCTTGCTAACGACTCCACACACAACATACAGCAATAACTTCCTGGTAGCCCTGTGGTGGCTAGCTAACCCCCGCTAGCCGTCACTACACTATGAAAAAGGTGCTGTGGTCTAAACTTGAGAAGACCGATGCTTGGATGTGGAGTTGCATGGTCCGCAATTGAAACCCGTACCCCTACCAGCCTGTCTGACAAGGTGCAAGACACAGAACGGGAGCCCCCACCACCATCTCCATAGTGACTGAAGGCGTTTGTGTCACGTGACTGCGGCTGATGGCTTAATTTAAAATGGAGACCCAGCAGCAGCAGCTGGGAGCGGATGATTTATGGGCCGGTTTTAATCAGCTTGCCGAAAATGCAATTAGACGTTATTCCTGGAGTGTGCAAATGAGCCACCCCAGTGGCATTCTGGGACACGGTATGTTAATTAGTCTATGAAGGCACCTGTTATAGAGTGGTTTTTGCAGGGGGGGGGGGGGGGGGGGGGGGTTGAAATGTGCATTGGAGTGAGGGTGGGGGGGGCAGGTGATTAAGGCTTGGGTGCGATTGTATGACCAGCTCGAGAGAGAGAGAGAGAGAGAGGCTGAAGGGGACATCCGAATATATAATATATACACACTACTGAGGAGGACATCTGAATATATACACTACTGAGGGGGACATCCGAATATATACACGCTACTGAGGGGGACATCCGAATATATACACACTACTGAGGGGGACATCCGAATATATACACACTACTGAGGGGGACATCTGAATATATACACTACTGAGGGGGACATCCGAATATATACACACTACTGAGGAGGACATCCGAATATATACACACTACTGAGGGGGACATCCGAATATATACACTCTACTGAGGGGGACATCCAAATATATTCACACTACTGAGGGGGACATCCAAATATATACACGCTACTGAGGGGGACATCTGAATATATACACACTACTGAGGGGGACATCCGAATATATACACACTACTGAGGGGGACATCCGAATATATACACACTACTGAGGGGGGCATCCAAATATATACACACTACTGAGGGGAACATCTGAATATATACACACTACTGAGGGGGACATCTGAATATATACACTCTACTGAGGGGGACATCTGAATATATACACACTACTGAGGGGGGCATCCAAATATATACACACTACTGAGGGGGACATCTGAATATATACACTCTACTGAGGGGGACATCTGAATATATACACACTACTGAGGGGGACATCCGAATATATACACACTACTGAGGGGGACATCTGAATATATACACTCTACTGAGGGGGGCATCCAAATATATACACACTACTGAGGGGGACATCCGAATATATACACGCTACTGAGGGGGACATCCGAATATATACACGCTACTGAAGGGGACATCCGAATATATACACTCTACTGAGGGGGACATCCAAATATATACACACTACTGAGGGGGACATCCGAATATATACACGCTACTGAGGGGGACATCTGAATATATACACGCTACTGAGGGGGACATCTGAATATATATACACACTACTGAGGGGGACATCTGAATATATACACACTACTGAGGGGGACATCCGAATATATACACGCTACTGAGGGGGACATCTGCATATATACACGCTACTGAGGGGGACATCTGAATATATACACTCTACTGAGGGGGACATCTGAATATATACACACTACTTGAGGGGGACATCTGAATATATACACACTACTGAGGGGGACATCTGAATATATACACACTACTGAGGGGGACATCAGAATATATACACACTACTGAGGGGGACATCCAAATATATACACACTACTGAGGGGGACATCCAAATATATACACACTACTGAGGGGGACATCTGAATATATACACACTACTGAGGGGGACATCTGAATATATACACTACTGAGGGGGACATCCAAATATATACACACTACTGAGGGGGACATCCAAATATATACACACTACTGAGGGGGACATCTGAATATATACACACTACTGAGGGGGACATCTGAATATATACACACTACTGAGGGGGACATCTGAATATATACACGCTACTGAGGGGGACATCTGAATATATACACACTACTGAGGGGGACATCCGAATATATACACACTACTGAGGGGGACATCTGAATATATACACACTACTGAGGGGGGCATCCAAATATATACACACTACTGAGGGGGACATCCGAATATATACACGCTACTGAGGGGGACATCCAAATATATACACACTACTGAGGGGGACATCCAAATATATACACACTACTGAGGGGGACATCCGAATATATACACACTACTGAGGGGGACATCTGAATATATACACACTACTGAGGGGGACATCCGAATATATACACACTACTGAGGGGGACATCCAAATATATACACACTACTGAGGGGGACATCTGAATATATACACACTACTGAGAGGGACATCCGAATATATACACACTACTGAGAGGGACATCCGAATATATACACACTACTGAGGGGGACATCCGAATATATACACACTACTGAGAGGGACATCCGAATATATACACACTACTGAGGGGGACGTCCAAATATATACACACTACTGAGGGGGACGTCCACACTACTCTTGTAATATTTTTTATTTATTGTTGTGTTTTCTCATCGCATGGTTGTATTCTCATTGTAAAAGCGCTTTGCTCTAAATTGGTATATCCCTGGTTAAATAAAGGTCTCTATACTGTAATTCTGAAGCAGTTGTCTTACCTGAAGGAGGGGGAGGAGGGGGGGGCAATGTGTTTCCCCAAAAAATGTTCTTTTACAACATAAGTTTGTAGGTCTGAGAAAGACCTGTAGCCATATTTACTGTACATGCAAGCAATATTACATATTCTTTAAAATCTCTGATACAGCTGAACATAATCATATTCATATATTCTGTGCTTTTAGATCCTTTTTGAATATAGATGGGAAAAAAAGGTTAATGCAAGATTGTTTTAATATTTTATCTGTAATAGCTGTTTACAGGCAGAAAGGTTTTCATAGTTGATGGCGATGCAAGCGTCTGTAGGGTGCCCTTTGTAAAGGTCATGGCATTTATTCGTTTACTTTTTTTCTTCCAACTGTATAATGTATTTAGGTAAACCTTATATTTTTTAGATGTATACATTTTATGACAAATATTTAATCTGTTCAGTAGTTCTTATCCAATTTTTAATGAAGTCCTAACACATCTTACCAATGAGGTCTTGGGTCTATGAGAAGCTGGGAATTACATGGGAGCGATTATTCCGATACAAAGCAAAATTCCTACGACTTGCAAATGAAGGTAAACTATGAGCATTTGAAACTGGTTAACTATCAATCAAACAACAATAAACAACTCAAAAGTGCTGCATTATACAGCAGTACAAGAAGAACACCAGATAAAGTTCATATCTAGCAATAGATATCAACATAGTGATATACTGATAGTGATCTCAAACATTTTATCACTACTGTTCCAGCTGGTGTCTGAACAGGCGCTGTTCTCATCAACGTTTTTGCCTACATTAGTAGTAGTACAGACTATGTGTACAAAAAGGTATAGGAAGGTTAGCATACCGACTTAATAAAGCCTCAAATGTGGGATATTTTTTATTTCTACACCATCATTCATTTCTTTTTCCATTTCATTTTCCTGCTATTCATATTGACACAAATCCTCTAGTAATCTTAATATCCTCAACCTACCCATCAGTTGTGTTGAAATTGAATGTACCTTTTCTCCATCACGTAATGAAAACATCCTGTTCAACATGAAGGCGGAGGAACTCTGCGTTTGCCATTTTTTGATTCCCTGGGATAGAATTTAATCGGAGTGCAGACACAATTTCCATCCTAAAGTTGATATAAATAGCTCATTTAATTGGAATAAAATGTATTCATAATATAAATACTTTGAATTATTTTTATTCTGAATATATACCCTGAGGTCCGGTGGCTCTGTTATGCTGTGGGGGCCATTGTCCTGGCATGGTTTGGGTCCACTTGTTCTCTTAGAGGGAAGGGTCACTGCAAACCAATACAAAGTTATTCTGAGTGATCATCTTTATCCTATGATAAAACATTTCTATCCTAAAGGGAGTGGTCTCTTCCAGGATGACAATGCCCCCATCCACAGGGCACGAGGGGTCACTGAATGGTTTGATGAGTATGAAAAGTATGTGAATCATATGCTATGGCCTTCGCAGTCACCAGATCTCAACCAAATTGAACACTATGGGAGATCTATGGGAGATCTTGGACCGAAGTGTTAGACAGCGCTCTTCACCACCATCAAAACACCAAATGAGGGAATATATTTTGTAAGAATGGTGTTCCATCCATCCAGTAGTGTTCCAGAGACTAGAATCTATGCGACACTAGAGGTAGAATCTATGCCAAGGCGCATTGAAGCTGTTCTGGCGGCTCGTGGTGGAGGCTCACCTTACTAAGACACTTTATGTTGGTTTTTCATGTAATTTGTCACCCGTCTATTCTGGCAACATGGACATAACTCAGAACAAAAGTGCTGCGTGTAGCATATACTGGAGTCAAACACTAATGGCACTTTAAGTTACGGTTTATGATAATGATGGATCTGAGCTCTGAGCTACAGGCTAATGAGCTAATGAGCCCATGCTAACGAGCTCATAAAGACTTGCTGGACCGCGGCTGTGTCCGAATCAGAGCCCCATCTACTATGTCCTGTCTCCTGTGCACTGTGTACTGGCAGATGCGTGCTGCTTAATGTGTACTGTTTAGTACGCGACATGAGGTACGCAAAAAAAAATATCCTCCATACTATTTTCTAACCGTACTGTGGAAGTGTCGTAAGACGTCACACTTTTGCTCGACTAGGTCACGTGATGTGTTTGTTGTTATTGAAGGAAAACGTCAGCGAAGTTGCGCCTCATTTTTAAAAATGAAGCTACGCATCATATTTATGCATACTTCTTTAAAAGTGTGCTTCCGAATATACTCGGCGAAAACCTCAGAAGTAAGTATATCATACGGGGGTTTTACGTATACTACATTTCGAGAAAATTCCGCCTACTTAACTACTTTCTCGTCCTGTCTACTCAACAAGCATACTCAGTAGTATGGAAGGGTGCAGATTCGGACACAGCCCTGGTGAATTCGGGACAAGGGATGGAACGACACAGAATTACCAGCAATGTTTCTCACAACAGGATCAGACTGTTTTAGCAGATATAGCACTGCGCCCCCAGTAGCATCAGGGCCATCGAGCATCATGGGCTGTGTGCTGCTGAGGCTTTCTGCCTCGGCTCTCCTTTTACTTTCAGAATCCGTTAATGAATCCATTAATACCACTGCGCTGGCTTTGTCCCTGTTCCACCCACTCAATGAAAGTGTGGAGACGGGTAGGAAAATAGCAACCTCACCGCAAATGCCATTTTATAAGCTAGGGGCCTCTCTGCTCTGCTTCAGAATCACATCAGTCTGTGATTTCATCTGCCTCTGTGCTATTGCTGAGCCTGTAGAGTCGGACAAATATGTTCTGATTGTTTCCCGTTTCTCGTTTAACGTGTATCTACGGGACACAAAAAAATAAAATAATGATGTTCTCGCAACACCATTGCTGTAGCTTTGTTAAAATTGCATTCACCTCATTTCTACAGAAGAGCTTACAGTGTGTGGAATGACACGGCTGTTTCTGGACTGCTCTGTGTGCAGTTGTGGAAGAAAGTGAGGCTTTCACTATGCATGCTACAATGTGTACAGTGACCCAACCAAAAATACCATATTTGGAAATGCACAGATAATGCGCTGTATATAGATACCTTTTCTTTCTGAAGTTGAAGAATGATATTTGTAAGATGGTTAGCAGAAGAAAAGTGAGCATTTACTGAAAATTAAACAACAGTCATTTGTTTTGCACAATAAAGCGTTTTTAAAATGCATTTTTCGACACGTTGAATGATGGATTAATTTATTCTAAAAAAAAAAACAATGCCAGATGAATACATTTCTAGCCCGGTCGACAGTTTGTCAAACTGTTGACGGAACAGAGCGTGGGAACTTGCGGTTTTCACAATGTCACATAAATTGCACGGGATCATAACTGAAATCCTGTGAGAATAGAGCCATTGGCAGGGTTTGGGTCTCTCTTATGGCTCTATAGACGATAGGTGCATGACATAGAGAAGTAGTGTAATGGTTAAGGAACCGGCCTTGCAGCTTAAAGGTTGCAGGTTTCATTCCCAGGTTGGACACTGCCATTGCACTCTTGAGCAAAGTGCTTAACTTCAGTAAGTAACCGGCTGTATAAATAGATACTATGTAAAAAAAATGCAAAAGCTGTTTGTACTCTGGATAACTGTATAAGAGCGTCTGCTAAATGCCCATAATGCAATGTAATGTAAGGCAGGTTCTAGACATCATAAGGCCGCTTCAGTCTTACTGAGTGATTAGTCAGTGGGGCCGTTGCTGTGACATTCTTTCATCAATACTGTTATAGAGGGCATGTCTGCGACACCTTTTAATTAGTGCTGTTATAAAGGGCACATCTGTGTCACGCCTTTTAATCAACACTGCTAACGGGGGCGCATCGCTGTCACATCTTTAATCATTCATGTTTGAGGGGATATCTGTGCGACATCATAACTCTTTAATCCATAACATTTTGTGGAAAAGCATTTTTGGGAGACGGCTCATGTGGTTTCTTGGCGGATTGTGTATTCCATGAACTGTACTGTATTAAACTGTACTGGTTCATTCCTTTTGTACACTTTTAAACTATAACTTTGCATGTAACATTGTATGCAAAATTCTGCAATTGTTTGCATATCTATGAAGGTGTTACAGCTATAATGCCTACAAGTTTCAAAATGTATATATTTAGGATGAAAAAAGGTTTTACTGTTAGCTACGTACATGGATTATTGCCTTTAATCAGTGTTGCTTGCTAAAGTCACAGTTTTGCCTATAGTTCCTTAACAACAACAACAAAGTTGGGAAAACACTTATGCATTGAAATGTATGATATATATTTATTAGACTATTTAACACAAACAGTGAAGATGTAGCTGTGGAGCCAGGAAGAGTAGTCTGCACTGCTGTCTATATACCGCCAACGCGCAAGACAAGTCTGCACTGCTGTCTATATACCGCCAACGAGCAAGACCAGTCTGCACTGCTGTCTATATACCGCCAACGAGCAAGACCAGTCTGCACTGCTGTCTATATACCGCCAACGCGCAAGACCAGTCTGCACTGCTGTCTATATACCGCCAACGCGCAAGACCAGTCTGCACTGCTGTCTATATACCGCCAACGAGCAAGACCAGTCTGCACTGCTGTCTATATACCGCCAACGCGCAAGACCAGTCTGCACTGCTGTCTATATACCGCCAACGCGCAAGACCAGTCTGCACTGCTGTCTATATACCGCCAACGCGCAAGACCAGTCTGCACTGCTGTCTATATACCGCCAACGCGCAAGACCAGTCTGCACTGCTGTCTATATACCGCCAACGCGCAAGACCAGTCTGCACTGCTGTCTATATACCGCCAACGCGCAAGACCAGTCTGCACTGCTGTCTATATACCGCCAACGCGCAAGACCAGTCTGCACTGCTGTCTATATACCGCCAACGCGCAAGACCAGTCTGCACTGCTGTCTATATACCGCCAACGCGCAAGACCAGTCTGCACTGCTGTCTATATACCGCCAACGCGCAAGACCAGT
Source organism: Ilyophis sp. 1 JC-2022 (assembly GCA_022702515.1). Classification (NCBI taxonomy): domain Eukaryota; kingdom Metazoa; phylum Chordata; class Actinopteri; order Anguilliformes; family Synaphobranchidae; genus Ilyophis; species Ilyophis sp. 1 JC-2022. The sequence goes on from CM040398.1 coordinate 37,716,472, forward strand.
CTGCACTGCTGTCTATATACCGCCAACGCGCAAGACCAGTCTGCACTGCTGTCTATATACCGCCAACGCGCAAGACCAGTCTGCACTGCTGTCTATATACCGCCAACGCGCAAGACCAGTCTGCACTGCTGTCTATATACCGCCAACGCGCAAGACCAGTCTGCACTGCTGTCTATATACCGCCAACGCGCAAGACCAGTCTGCACTGCTGTCTATATACCGCCAACGCGCAAGACCAGTCTGCACTGCTGTCTATATACCGCCAACGCGCAAGACCAGTCTGCACTGCTGTCTATATACCGCCAACGCGCAAGACCAGTCTGCACTGCTGTCTATATACCGCCAACGCGCAAGACCAGTCTGCACTGCTGTCTATATACCGCCAACGAGCAAGACCAGTCTGCACTGCTGTCTATATACCGCCAACGCGCAAGACCAGTCTGCACTGCTGTCAATATACCGCCAATGAGCAAGACCAGTCTGCCCTTCTGTCTATATACCGCCAACACGCAAGACCAGTCTGCACTGCTGTCTATATACCGCCAACGCGCAAGACCAGTCTGCCCTTCTGTCTATATACCGCCAATGCGCAAGACCAGTCTGCACTGCTGTCTATATCCCGCCTACGAGCAAGACCAGTCTGCACTGCTGTCTATAGACCGCCAACGTGCAAGACCAGCCTCTCTTCCTATAGACAGCTTAATACCGCCAACGTGCAAGACCAGCCTCTCTTCCTATAGACAGCTATATACCGCCAACGCGCAAGACCAGCCTCTCTTCCTATAGACAGCTATATACCGCCAACGCGCAAGACCAGCCTCTCTTCCTATAGACAGCTTAATACCGCCAATGCGCAAGACCAGCCTCTCTTCCTATAGACAGCTATTTACTGCCAACGCATTTCAAGAACAGCCTCTCTTCCTATAGACAGCTATATACTGCCAACGCGCAAGACCAGCCTCTCTTCCTATAGACAGCTTAAAGTTACTTGTAGTTGTCTGAGGGGAATATTGTATCATAGTGGAGTTGTGGTTGGATCAGACAGAATAATGTTCATGATAATGTTGCCTCAGTGATTGGATTTGGAACACACATTTGGAACACGAGAGAGACAGAAACAAAGTGTGTGTGTTTGAGTGAGAGAAAGAGCGAGTGTGTGTTTGAGTGAGAGGACTGCAATTGAATTGAATTCAAGTCAACATATCAATCTTGACACATGCCATGTCTGTAGAGGTTTGGCATATTGGGGTTATTGTATCCAGCTTACATTAGCAAAGTACTTTCTGTCTCTGCCAAAGTCATTATTTATTTTATTTATTTATTTATTTATTTATTTATTTATTTATTTATTTTCTCCCCCAAATGTTTTTTTTAATATACTTGACTGGCACATAAGGTACTTGAATGTAAGATGGCTCCAGTCAGAACACCATCCCTATATGAAGTAGGTTTTGTCAAAAATGTAATTTTTTGTAAGGAGTGGAATGGCTGAACAATACAATGGTAGAATGGGCCTTGGGGCAAGATTTCTTTTTCAGTGACGCATAACAGCAGCCACACTTTTATATGGTCCTTCTGTGAGTGGGGGAGAGGAGGGGGGGGGGTGTAGGGAGTTAGGACAATAGGACAGATATGAATAAAGACCTTATGGGGTGAGGGTTGCTGTGTGTGTGTGTGTGTGTGTGTGTGTGTGTGTGTGTGTGTGTGTGTGTGTGTGTGTGTGTCCTCATGGGCTCCTCCCCTCTTCATAGGCTCCTCCCTACAGAGAGCCTCATAGGCCCCTCCCCTCCTCATAGGCTCCTCCCTACAGAGAGCCTCATAGGCCCCTCCCCTCCTCATAGGCTCCTCCCTACAGAGTGGCAGTGATCGGAGTGTTTGAGACACAAACAGACTGAAGACTGACAGAAATGCAGAGGGCCCAGGAAACTGAGGACTGTTGCAGAGAGTAACATGTTTACGTTGGAGACGTAATGGTCAGAAAGCCCTTGTTGTTGGCATTTTCCTCTTCTTGCAGAATGTTTTTTAATTCCAAAATGAAAACAGAGAATGATAAAACGGTTTCTCCCCTCATTTACTCATTTCAGATTGAAAACACAATTCTGTAAATTGAGATTTTGTGATGCTGTGATTGGGTACATGCCTGAGATTTTGTGATGCTGTGATTGGGTACATGCCTGAGATTTTGTGATGCTGTGATTGGGTACATGCCTGAGATTTTGTGATGCTGTGATTGGGTACATGCCTGGGACCAGCAAACCCCATCCTTTCCTGGAGGCATGTGGCACCTTCAACCTCTTTGACTGTTTTCAGCATGGTTCACCATTATAATCTGCACAAATATGCAGTGTATGTATTCTCTGACAGAACCCAGATGCTTTGCGGACTGTCATTGAGAAAGCACAGCTGTGCAGGCGATGTGTTTCTCTCCAAAGACAATGGCTCTTCTCATCAAATAAACACACGGCATAATCTTTCATCAATCTGAAGCCTCACAGTCTTCCTGTTGACTACGCTCGAGTCTATGAGCCTGTCTGTTGACTTAACCACTTGGGTTTGAGTACCCGGATATCTTTTGGCCAAGAAACCATAGAAAATAATGCAGGGATTCAAATCCAAATTCTAATACAAATCCATTTGATTTGGACTTTATAAACAGGAAAATTATTTGTAAATATGAATAAGTCATACGACAGTAAATCGTAAAAACAAATAAACATTGCATACATACTCTGACAGCTACGATACGTAAAACAAACAAGAGAACATTCACCAATCACTCTACAAACAAATGTGTTCTTGAAATATGCTGAACTGATTAACTCCACATGATTCTTCTCTACCATTTGGTTTACGTGGTAGAGATGGCTCAATCAGGCGGAGTTCAGTCCAACATATTTTTCAACAAGATATCAAGACTCAAAATGTGCTCTACCAAACGGTTGAGCTGACCATTAAAGGGTTACGGCTTTCTTTAAAACGTTTTTACAAACATTTTGAATAACTGATGTTTCTGTTCTACCCAAGAAAAATTCCAAGTAAGAAAACATCGGTGAATGCCAGAATGTTCGTTAAAAACGTTTTTAAGAAAGTCTTGGGTACACATTTGTTCGTAGAATGGTTGGTGAATGTGTTATATGTGTTATATTTATATATTTTGGTGATTACTTGATATCCCTCGTGATCTGGCTTGTATTATACTCAAAAGAGAACTGGCAGTTATTGTTATCCTTTCATAAAACAGGTACTTTACTCCAGAGTAAAAACACTGAAATATGCCTTTATTTGTGTGTAATTTTGACAGTTTAGGATGAAATGAGTCTCTGCCTCCCGTTGTCCTGCCTTCTTCATCAGGAAGTGCATTGTGGTGTGGCTGTCAGACCAAATGTGTGAATTATAACCCGCTTGACATCTGCTTTCCACCCACGGTTAGTTTTTTTGTAGGGTTTGGTGGTTAGGCCCTCAGAGATGAGAGCTCTGGCAGAGCTGGGAAAAAGCACAGAGCCACATCAGTCCCTCCAATCAGCAATCACGTCTCACATCAGAGCCACATCAGTCCCTCCAATCAGCAATCACGTCTCACATCAGTTCAGTAATGATTTTTTCTGCACACCATTAAGTCGGTGTTTGTTAGTACATTCTCTCTTAAATTTCTCGATCCTGCCGTCTTCACATGGGGGCTTTCTGTTCATTATTTGAACACATTGTGGGTTTTAATTAATATCTAAAAGAGTATTTTTAGGTTTATTTATTTTTTAAGTGAAATTCTTGCTGCTTGTACAGAGTCTATTGGGGCAGACGTGGACATTAAAAGCCCTCAGCTGCTCGGAATGAGGAGACGGGTTCGAATGCCTTCTCAGTGTTAGCCGAGCACACATGATTATGACCCCTCCGGCCTCTCTCAGTGGCTGCTGCAGGCTCTTGTGCATGCGCTTCTAAATAAAGAAATGGGCAGATTTCTTTCGATTCAATATTTCAGAAAGAACTCTGAGCCAAGCATTTCTCTCTCTTTCTTTTTCTCTTTCTCTCTCACACCTCTCCCCCCCCCTCCCTGTCCATCTCTCTACCTATCACTCTATCTCCATCCTCTTCTCCCCCCCCTCTCTCTGTCACCATCCCCTTTCTCTCTCCCTCCCTCTCTCTCGCTCTCGTTCTTCTCTTCATTTCACACGGTTTTAAACTGCATTTGAATCTGGCCTGATTTGTCCTGTCTTGTGTCAGTCAGTTGTCTGTGTCATTGCTAACATACTGACAGTGGTTAACAGACCATGTAAAAGTCCCTTTTCACTGCGCAAGTACTTATCTAGCAGAAATATTTATCTTAAAAGATCTACCTAAATTATTGTTCATCAGGATGTCTGCTAAAGCAAAATCCCAGTTATTGTGATGCACTGCCATTAATTTGTTCTTTTAATGTATGCTGAAAATGATGGGATATTAATAGTTTGCTAACTTGCTTCGTCTCAAAGTTATCATGGAAAGTCTGAGATGTTGCAAGTTGTTCAGTTATAACTAGATGAATATATGGAACAATGTTCTCTAGCTAGTGACCTCGTCGTAGCTGTGAATTCTTGCTAGCAGTTTGCCGATCATTAGAAAAGCAAGATTCTTCATAGTTCTATATATTAAATAAGGTAGCTACTATTATCATAACCATAGTTAAAAATTATTTGATGAGGGAAATTAATATTTATCTTGTAAAAGTAGTATCCTAGTTGACATACATTTCATGGAAGCGCTGCTCTTGTGCTTGCAACAGCAGATTTCTCCGACCTTGTTATCCTATCGGCCATGCCGAGAATTGGACGGGCTATCCTGGCAGGCATTAAGATGAGAAATTGTGGTCAAGGATGCAGTTATGATATATGAATTATACCCTCTGGGGATTAATAAAATAAATTCAGTCCAGTCAATTCAGCGTTTGCTCTGTGACTGACTGTCTCGTGTGCTAGAGAGCTTTGCCTGCGATTAAACGAACCAATTTATTCACCATTAGGTTTTTATTTGTTCGGTTAACACCCTCAGTCCAGAATATAAAATGGTGATCTTCTTGATTAGCTCAATGTGGCCATCCCTGCACTGCCAGCCTGGCTGGTTAGCCGAGGGAAATTGTGCATGAATGACATACTGTACCTTTTAAGATACTTTTTCTAAAATGATGTTTTCATATTCCTTGATGTATCCCATTCACATATTTTTTCTGAGACACCTTGTGTCTGGTTTGATTAATTTTGACAGCCACTTTTTATATTTTGTTGAACGTGAAAATTTTTTGTTTTTGATGAAACTGCATGTTGACCAATATGTAAATTTCTAAGCACATGATTAAAACGCTTGCATGAATATTTATTGATCTTCAATATGCAGAACGTTTTCACCATACACCCCGGGGGCCACATGTATAAAACGCTGAGTAAAAGAATGCGTAAAAGAATGCTCAGGGGCCACATGTATAAAACTGAGTAAAATAATGCGTAAAAGAATGCTCAGGGGCCACATGTATAAAACTGAGTAAAAGAATGCGTAAAAGAATGCTCAGGGGCCACATGTATAAAACGCTGAGTAAAAGAATGCGTAAAAGAATGCTCAGGGGCCACATGTATAAAACGCTGAGTAAAAGAATGCGTAAAAGAATGCTCAGGGGTCACGTATAAAACGCTGAGTAAAAGAATGCGTAAAAGAATGCTCATGGGAAAGTAGTAAATCTACTCACGCAAAGTTTTAAATTTTCTCTATTTGATCCTAGTGCAGGTTGAGGTTTATTAATATTCTGTTGGGAAATAGTGTTGGGAAAACCATGATGTTTCAAATTCACTAATATGTTGGCAGTGAATTTAAGGGCTTCATAACAGACGTGGCACCACATTGAATTTGCATCTCCGTCAATAGCACAATGGATGCCTGAGGTAGGCTAGAAAATGGCTTCTTCAGGAACACAAACATGATTCTGTGTATGTAAAGAGAGAGTCCATTACAGAGGGCACTTATAGATCAGATTTTAAAAAAATGCTAATTACCACATGGAGAACTTTTCTATCACTGCAATATATGCTACAGTTTAACAATGTATCATTCTTCATATCTAAATGTTCACTTCATTCCCTCCAATTGTCAATAATATTTATATCGGAGTAATAATTTTGTATCGTTTTTTTTTCTGGGAAAGGGAAATGCACAGAGGAAGAGCAGGAATTAGCTGTGGAAGAAGATAACTAAGATACCCACAATATGTCCAATAACTCCAGTGAAATCAGTAGATACATTTACTAATGTAAGCTGTTGAGAGTGAGACAGATTGAGAGGGGAAATTGAGAGACAGAGTGAGAAACAGAGTGAGAGACTGTTTTTTTTATAGCTCGCAGCAAAATAAATGTGGAGGTGTAATGTCTCCATTGGAAAGCCTCAGCATACACAGACTGCATTCATAGCTAACAGCACCTCCTGCATTTTATCTGCATTCATAGCTAACAGCACCTCCTGCATTTTATCTGCATTCATAGCTAACAGCACCTCCTGCATTTTATCTGCATTCATAGCTAACAGCACCTCCTGCTCTGTATCTGCATTCATAGCTAACAGCACCTCCTGCTCTGTATCTGCATTCATAGCTAACAGCACCTCCTGCTCTGTATCTGCATTCATAGCTAACAGCACCTCCTGCTCTGTATCTGCATTCATAGCTAACAGCACCTCCTGCATTTTATCTGCATTCACAGCTAACAGCACCTCCTGCACTGTATCTGCATTCATAGCTAACAGCACCTCCTGCACTGTATCTGCATTCATAGCTAACAGCACCTCCTGCACTGTATCTGCATTCATAGCTAACAGCACCTCCTGCACTGTATCTGCATTCACAGCTAACAGCACCTCCTGCTCTTATCTGCATTCACAGCTAACAGCACCTCCTATATTGTATCTGCATTCATAGCTAACAGCACCTCCTACACTCTATCTGCATTCCCAAAACTAAATAGTAAAGAATGACCATGGTGTGTAAACTAGAAAAGACAAGTAATTGTGTTGTAACTCTATCTGTGCACCAGTCAGTGGTTCCTGTGTTAGTTGCAGAGGGAACATCAATAATAGCCTTCTGAAGGAAATGGATATACCAGATATTCTTTTTTGTAAGGCTGTGAGTCTAACCAGATATTCTTTTTTGTAAGGCTGTGAGTCTCCCCACCAGGTTGTCTGGTACAGGTTTTTGTAGTCCTATAGTCCATAAAATGGAGTGTGTAGTACACTGCGTTCTCTTCTTTCCCCACACTAGGATGTGTAATAGTGTGTGTAGTCATGCTGTACTGTCCCTCTACTGAGGTGTGCAGTATGGTTTTTGTAGTCCTATAGTCCCGCCGTAAACTGTCAGCACTGCTGGGTTGTGTTGTGCAGTATGTGTGCTAAATTAAATCAGAGATTGCAACCACAGGCCTTTGAAAGCCCCAGTTTGGGTTAAAGTGCAACACTTCCCTATGAGCCTGAAGTGGGCTCTGTTCAATTGGGCCATGCGGGGTACCCCCTTACAGCTCTCTGATTTAAATGGTTTTTGTTCACCGGGCACTGTAGGGCAGTCTGAAGTGACCCCTAAAGTACACCCTGCCTCCTTAGTTCTGTGACTGGCATGGTCTCGTTTCCTGGGGCACTGTGGGACGCCACATTTTTACACTCTCAGGGAGATGTTCCTGTTGGTTGGGCTCGACAGGGCACCCCATTTCCCTGCTGAGTCATCACTGGCAGAGCTGTGTTTGTCATCATCAAGACTCAGAGACGAATGCTGATTGGCCCAAATAACAGCAAACTGTGATGGCTGTCAGGGCTAGACTGGAAAGCTGTCTGATCTCATATTCAATCACTGCAAGATTTAGTGTGTGTGTGTGTGTGTGTGTGTGTGTGTGTGTGTGTGTGTGTGTGTGAGTGTGTGTGTGTGTGAGAGAGTTTGTGTGAGTGTGTGTGTGTGTGTGTGAGTTTGTGTGTGCATGAGGCGTGCGTGCGTGCGTGCGTGCGTGCGTGCGTGCGTGCGTGAGAGAATTTGTATATAATTTGGGGCCCATCCATGCATTTACAATTAATTTATTCTGCAAATTCTCTCATCCAGAGTGAGTTAAACATACAAGAAGGGCATACAAACAGTAGTATAGATATGAAAAAATGTTCCATGGTCAAAACAAAGAAATAATCCTGTCCATACATACAATAGAAAACCATTACTTTCCATGTCCATCATAAATATACACGTCTACGGTATAACGGAACACGTAGCTAAAGATGGCTGAATGCCAGAGACTAGGAGAGAAGCGAGTCTGTGTTGAGGGACCCAGGACACAGTTTGAAGAAGTGGCTTTTTCCCGTAATGATCGCTGGGGGGTCTCATTGCCTGAATCGCACACTGGTGGATTGTCTGAGGACTTTTCAGAGTTCTGTTTGTGGCCATGGCTGTCTAACAAGGTCCCTTCCCTGCAGGGGAAGTTACATCTGCCCCCGCTCCCGCCTCCCCCTTCCTCCTGATTGGCTAATCAAGCACACACTTTCCCAGAGCCAAGACTGCTGCAGTGCAGAAGGACACGGGCTGTCCTAGAGGCAAGAACATATTGTGCGCTGAAGGACAGTCAGTCTTTATGAGGCAGGGCCAAACCGGAGCCCTGAGGGACCCCCCTGTCTCAGAGACACACCACACACAGGAGAAGGTGAATCACTGGTCTCTAGGCTTTTTTTTTTTTTTTTTTTTTTGAAAACATTTTTAAAGGTGGAATTGGAGCAGCTCCAGGAGTGACACAAGGGAGTTAGTTGGGGGTAAATTAAATCGATGTGGTGGTCTCCATGGAGGATGCTTTTGGCTCCTAGCTTTAAGACAGGCCATTATATGGACATCTTACACGCGGTTCACTGCTGTGTTTCAGAAAGCAGCCACGTGTCCCTGCAAATAGTGCTGATGGAACTCTGATTTAACCATGAGCAACACCGTCATCGGAAAACGTCTTTCGCTCACACTCCTCCCGCTGTGGAGTGACACATACTCATATTATGTTCAGGGTCCATTTCACCCGATTCAGTGTTTGGCATCTCTTAAAAACCAGTTTACCTTATTTTTCCATCTTGACACTATATTAATTTTCTCAATTTGTTGGAATTAAATAGTAAACATAATGTACGTGTACCAACTCTGTATAAAAATGTGTTGTATGGGGTCATTTGTGGGGTAACTGTATAAAATATAAGAACATTTATACCTTTTTAAAAAGAAAAATAATAATTCTGTTTTTTTTGTAGGTTATTCTGGTGGCATTTTCCCATACAGGTTTTAAACTTCATAAACTTTCACTTACCTCAGGTTCTAAAATGAGATGTTCATCACAGATTTTTTTATATTTAGGGATAAAAATTCTAGTCAATTGGGAGATGCACAAAGACTTTGGGACCAGACCGTATTTGAGAAGATGATATTCTCGAGTCTATGGGGATGAACTAAGTTAACTTCCAGAGGTCGCCAGGAGACGGATGCATTTGCGTTAAAACATGTAGTGAGAGGTCGTAAAAAAAATTCAATAAAAACACCTCAAATAACATTTTAGGTTCGGGAGAGATACGCCTCCCGCCCCTCTCTCTGTTTGAAGTGAGGACTTTTTGAGCCTGTTTACAATTCTAAACAAATGTACATCAAAATGGACGTCATCGAATCTGCATTATTCCAATAACCTATAGGAGGTGACAGGGGAAGCGTTGTTTGAGTTTATGCGTGAAAGTACATTCGTCTTTATTTGAGAGATGTGCGCTTGCAAGGAATGTGGGAGACCGGGACCATCTGTCTAAATCTGTTGATATTTTAATTATAACTCTGTTATTTTTTATTTTTATTTTTATTTATTTTTTTTAAATTTGTTTTTCTGATTTTTCCCTTTTTCTCCCAATTTAGTAGCCAATTGAACCCCTATTCTAATTCAATTCCCCCCCGTGTAGCAACCGCTAGAGAACCACCGCTGCACAACCCCGTCAATCGGTATTTTTTAGGGAGGGCGCTACGTCCTCTACAGGGCGCAGCTCCTGACCGTGACACGCCCTGGGTCCTACTGTGCGCAGCGGTTCTCTCCGAGCCCCTCCCCCCACCCGGAAGCGACCGCCAATTGTCGCTTCCACAGGGCACCGGCCACGCTCGGCTATGGCAGGACCGGGGCGCGAACCCCGATCCTCGGAGTACAACTGCGCTGACTGAAAGTCAGCGCTCTTTACCGCTGTACCACCGCGGCGGCAATTATAACTCTGTTATAATTAGTTTTACAGTTGTATGTAGAGAGGGACGACCCTGAAATGCTATGCTATTAGCGCACTGAAGGGAGACCCTGTGCTCTTCATTCGGTTATTCGATGGCAGTTAATGTTGTAACATGAGATGAGTCCTAATGAATACAAAATTGATTAAACGGAAGGTAATGATGGAGGTATATGGTCTGCGTAGAGTAATATATGATGTTGAGTATCGGCTATTGTAGTGGGGATAATGTTGGTTGTTTGGCGGGTGGATTGTGCTATCGGCTCTAGAGAGAGGGCAACCCTGGTGGGTTTGGCTTTAAATTTTAAGATGTCGGTAGATTACTACCCATCAGCCCCATCGCTGATGAGTTAGAATTAAAAAAAAATCTTTATCATCTTGATGGAGTTTGTTCTGTGGTCCATGCGTTTTAATAAGGACCGTAAATATTGCTATTCCAGATAATCAAAGACTTTCATTCTGTCTAAAGATAACACTGCTCTAAGAAAGTGAAAGAAAGAGAGCATTGTGGGGGAATGGCATCTAATCCAGGGGTCTCACCCCTATATTCACCTCCTGAAGAGCATCTTTGAGTTCATCGACACAGATTGGTGGCCCGAGCATAGCAGTTTCTTCCAATGTGAGACAAGGATGTTTTTTTAAATTTACGATCGATAGTAAGGTGACATCTAAGAGCCCAGTAATTTTTTAATGCCTTTCTCCAAATTACCCAATCGTGTTCATAGTGTTCATCTGTTGTCGATTCCGGAGGGTCGTATACATTAAGTACGAGCTCTCTCCCAAAGCGATTGATGGTATCGCTGCCTCTTTTCAGGCTGTTGTTGAGACGTTGGGCTCGCAGAGGCGTGAGTCCGTGGAAGACACTTCATGGGCAGCTCAACAGGTGAACCGCAAGCAGATACCAGACCGTGGGGCCCATCCATGCACTAGAACAGAGCCTTAACAGATACCAGACTGTGGGGCCCATCCATGCACTAGAACAGAGCCTTAACAGATACCAGACTGTGGGGCCCATCCATGCACTAGAACAGTGCATTAACAGATACCAGACTGTGGGGCCCATCCATGCACTAGAACAGAGCCTTAACAGATACCAGACTGTGGGGCCCATCCATGCACTAGAACAGAGCCTTAACAGATACCAGACTGTGGGGCCCATCCATGCACTAGAACAGAGCCTTAACAGATACCAGACTGTGGGGCCCATCCATGCACTAGAACAGAGCCTTAACAGATACCAGACTGTGGGGCCCATCCATGCACTAGAACAGAGCCTTAACAGATACCAGACTGTGGGGCCCATCAATGCACTAGAACAGAGCCTTAACAGATACCAGACTGTGGGGCCCATCCATGCACTAGAACAGAGCCTTAACAGATACCAGACTGTGGGGCCCATCCATGCACTAGAACAGAGCCTTAACAGATACCAGACTGTGGGGCCCATCCATGCACTAGAACAGTGCCTTAACAGATACCAGACTGTGGGCCCCATCCATGCACTAGAACAGTGCCTTAACAGATACCAGACTGTGGGGCCCATCCATGCACTAGAACAGTGCCTTAACAGATACCAGACTGTGGGGCCCATCCATGCACTAGAACAGTGCCTTAACAGATACCAGACTGTGGGGCCCATCCATGCACTAGAACAGAGCCTTAACAGATACCAGACTGTGGGGCCCATCCATGCACTAGAACAGAGCCTTAACAGATACCAGACTGTGGGGCCCATCCATGCACTAGAACAGAGCCTTAACAGATACCAGACTGTGGGGCCCATCCATGCACTAGAACAGTGCCTTAACAGATACCAGACTGTGGGGCCCATCCATGCACTAGAACAGAGCCTTAACAGATACCAGACCATGGGGCCCATCCATGCACTAGAACAGAGCCTTAACAGATACCAGACTGTGGGGCCCATCCATGCACTAGAACAGAGCCTTAACAGATACCAGACTGTGGGGCCCATCCATGCACTAGAACAGAGCCTTAACAGATACTAGACTGTGGGGCCCATCCATGCACTAGAACAGAGCCTTAACAGATATCAGACTGTGGGGCCCATCCATGCACTAGAACAGAGCCTTAACAGATACCAGACTGTGGGGCCCATCCATACACTAGAACAGAGCCTTAACAGATACCAGACTGTGGGGCCCATCCATGCACTAGAACAGAGCCTTAACAGATACCAGACTGTGGGGCCCATCCATGCACTAGAACAGAGCCTTAACAGATACCAGACTGTGGGGCCCATTCGTGCACTAGAACAGAGCCTTAACAGATACCAGACTGTGGGGCCCATCCATGCACTAGAACAGAGCCTTAACAGATACCAGACTGTGGGGCCCATCCATGTACTAGAACAGAGCCTTAACAGATACCAGACCGTGGGGCCCATCCATGCACTAGAACAGAGCCTTAACAGATACCAGACTGTGGGGCCCATCCATGCACTAGAACAGAGCCTTAACAGATACTAGACTGTGGGGCCCATCCATGCACTAGAACAGAGCCTTAACAGATACCAGACTGTGGGGCCCATCCATGCACTAGAACAGTGCCTTAACAGATACCAGACTGTGGCGCCCATCCATGCACTAGAACAGAGCCTTAACAGATACCAGACTGTGGGGCCCATCCATGCACTAGAACAGCGCCTTAACAGATACCAGTCTGTGGGGCCCATCCATGCACTAGAACAGAGCCTTAACAGATACCAGACTGTGGGGCCCATCCATGCACTAGAACAGCGCCTTAACAGATACCAGTCTGTGGGGCCAATCCATGCACTAGAACAGAGCCTTAACAGATACCAGACTGTGGGGCCCATCCATGCACTAGAACAGAGCCTTAACAGATACCAGACTGTGGGGCCCATCCATGCACTAGAACAGAGCCTTAACAGATACCAGACTGTGGGGCCCATCCATGCGCTAGAACAGTGCCTTAACAGATACCAGACTGTGGGGCCCATCCATGCGCTAGAACAGTGCCTTAACAGATACCAGACTGTGGGGCCCATCCATGCACTAGAACAGAGCCTTAACAGATACCAGACTGTGGGGCCCATCCATGCACTAGAACAGAGCCTTAACAGATACCAGACTGTGGGGCCCATCCATGCACTAGAACAGTGCCTTAACAGATACCAGTCTGTGGGGCCCATCCATGCACTAGAACAGAGCCTTAACAGATACCAGACTGTGGGGCCCATCCATGCATTAGAACAGAGCCTTAACAGATACCAGACTGTGGGGCCCATCCATGCACTAGAACAGAGCCTTAACAGATACCAGACTGTGGGGCCCATCCATGCACTAGAACAGAGCCTTAAGAGATACCAGACTGTGGGGCCCATCCATGCACTAGAACAGAGCCTTAACAGATACCAGACTGTGGGGCCCATCCATGCACTAGAACAGAGCCTTAAGAGATACCAGACTGTGGGGCCAATCCATGCACTAGAACAGAGCCTTAACAGATACCAGACTGTGGGGCCCATCCATGCACTAGAACAGAGCCTTAACAGATATCAGACTGTGGGGCCCATCCATGCGCTAGAACAGTGCCTTAACAGATACCAGACTGTGGGGCCCATCCATGCACTAGAACAGAGCCTTAACAGATACCAGACCATGGGGCCCATCCATGCACTAGAACAGAGCCTTAACAGATACCAGACTGTGGGGCCCATCCATGCACTAGAACAGAGCCTTAAGAGATACCAGACCGTGGGGCCCATCCATGCACTAGAACAGAGCCTTAACAGATACCAGACTGAGGGGCCCATCCATGCACTAGAACAGTGCCTTAACAGATACCAGACCATGGGGCCCATCCATGTACTAGAACAGAGCCTTAACAGATACCAGACTGTGGGGCCCATCCATGCACTAGAGCAGAGCCTTAACAGATACCAGACTGTGGGGCCCATCCATGCACTAGAACAGTGCCTTAACAGATACCAGACTGTGGGGCCCATCCATGCACTAGAACAGAGCCTTAACAGATATCAGACTGTGGGGCCCATCCATGCACTAGAACAGAGCCTTAACAGATACCAGACTGTGGGGCCCATCCATGCACTAGAACAGTGCCTTAACAGATACCAGACTGTGGGGCCCATCCATGCACTAGAACAGAGCCTTAACAGATACCAGACTGTGGGGCCCATCCATGCACTAGAACAGTGCCTTAACAGATACCAGACTGTGGGGCCCATCCATGCACTAGAACAGTATCTTAGCCGGACGTGCCACCCAGCTGCCCAGAACACAGTTCTTTTTATGGCCACCTTTGCTGACATCAGGAGCTGCTGTTAAAAGGGCAAATTGGAGGAAAACCTGTGATTATTTTAGGAATTTTGCAGGAAGCACTCGCTCATTGTTAATGGCAGTAGGTCTATTGTGCGCAAGCAACTGGAAAATGAGGGAAAAGCTATGAGAGACCAGCGAAGCTTCACATTCTCACGGTCTATACGGCTCTGGGGTATGAGGAGTGAGGAGCATCGGGGAACGGGCGGCCTGCTTTATTTTCACATTTAATCCATTTGCGAGGTACTGTATCTCATACAGAGATTGCCCAGGGCCAGGCTAGCACCGGGGCCCTGTAATTATAGCCCATCAGGCGGTGGCATAGTGCGGGCAGCATAGCCTGTCAACGGCCTTTTAATTAATGACTCCAATTTCTGTCAGTTCCGTCTGAAAGTGCTGTGGGCTGCAGGCGCATGTATTAAATGTTATCTGCTTACAGATTAATTTATTTCATACTGTAATATTGCACTCTCCCCCACCAGGGCATTCTTTACATTTCAGTTTTCATCCTCCCCCAGGGAAGCTCTCGTGTGTGCGCCAGACTCCGTGGTCATGTTACATGTTACATGTTACATAATCATACAGCGGTTTCTCTTCCATGTGCATGATTGTTTAAAGGGGCGGTTCACCAAAAAAATTTATGAAGATATGTTTCTGTATACCTGGGGCCTCTATAGAACTCTGAGTAAAATAATGCATCAAATAATGTTCAGGGAGAATGTCGTAAATCTGCTTACGCAAAGTTTTACATTTTCTCCCTCTGCCTTATGATCATGGTGTCGCCATATCACACTGACTCCAAACATTGCGTACGTATGGTGCCCAGCGTGTGCAGAGGTACACAGATTCTCTTATTTTATACATCTGAATTTCTGCGTGTAAACTCGCTTACGCAGCGTTCTGAGGGCATTTTTCTGCTCAGCGCTGTTTATACATGTGGCCCCAGGAGTACTATCTCTCCATCCGGATGCTGGATGCTTTCGCTGAGATTTCACTAGTTTTATAGATATCCACTGCAGGTCACTGTGATATGACCCTGATAGAAAACGCTCAAAACGCCAAAAATGTACATTCAAAACAATGAACGACAACGTCTCTTTCCGGATATAATGACACTTACTTACGAACATCCAAAGACCTTGTTGTGCGCGGCTTTTTTGAAAACTACTTTCTACCGAAGTAGCCAACTGTGTGTATCTGCGCAAAGTTTCAACCAAAACACGGCAGTATTCGAGGGCTTATGTAAAAACACGGCAGTATTCTAGGGCTTATGTAAACACAGTGCCCTGGAGTACTAGATAGCACTCCAGGTAAATAGAAACTTACATCATAGTGTACACAGCCAACCTAAAGCAAATACCAAATATCTTATACTAAATCTTACACTGAATCTTACACTAAGCCTTACACTGTGGTGCTAAGCAGAATCTAGAGATGCTAAAAACTGCAGAAAACATGTGTGCGTGCAGAAACGCGGTTGACAGCGAAATAGGTGTCGGATATGGGAAATAATTTTTACAGCACTTTGCTATGGAGATTTTGCTGTCTCTTACAATTGGTGACCATATAAACCAAGGCACAACATTTAAATAAATCGGTCTTGGTTGAGGCTGCTGGCTGGCTCATCCTCTTTAAGACACTGTTCCAGTGCATGGATGGGCCCTACTGTCTGGTATCGATGGCAAGCGCTGGCTGTGTCAGGCAGCACACAGTTGGGTCTAGTGCCACCTGTAGGTGGGAGGGTTTCAGTGCACCTGGAGGTCAGCGTCTCATTGCTCACCAGCGCCCCCTGCTGGACACGCAATAATCTACCGCATGTGAAGTGACTTTGCAATAGAGTGCAGATCGGGCCGCATATTTCTGTCCGAACCCGACCGAGTCCGAGATAGTAGTAACCGAGCCCGACCCGAACCCGACAGGAATTCTGCTTTTTATGTCCGAACCCGACCTGAGCCCGACGCAGTTAATGTAAGGCACTGAAGCGCTGACATAGTGTTTCCCTGTCACGCAGTTGTTGTTACCATGGTTACAGCTTCCCTGTTTAGTGGCCACTGGGCACCTAAATGACCGTCAAAAAATAAAATAATATATTTATAATAAGGTTGTTCTTGTGTTGAGTGTGCGGTTTACACTGAACCATCAATTATTGGACAAAGCTCAGTGTGCCACTTCTCTTTTTTTGGACATACTCTTGCTGCAACCTGCACCTCTATTGGAGAGACACGTGTACGTTGAACAATTTTTCTGTTGGTAATCATACTTTTACTTGAATACAGTTTTTTGGTACTCTACCCGCCTCTGTTGGCCATTGTGAAAGTTCCTTTGCACATTGTTTAATTGCATTTGGAGGTTGTTTCTGGACTTGTGAAAGTAGCTTTTTGTTCTCAGTTGCCGATTAAAGCCGTGTCTTTTATTTTCTGTAATGATTTAGCTGGAGAAAATGTGTTTTCTCTGCCTGAAGTTACGAATGAACCTAGCATGAATGACAGTACTGATAACGTGGCATGATAATTTCTCTCTGACACACACAATATTCGGTATCATTTTTATTTATTTCACACTATATTTTCACCAAAAACTTGAAGCACCATGTGAAGTAGGCTAACCCTTCCTAATTAGTAGTTCAAAAGTAAAATGTTCGCTAGTTCGGCCGCCGTGACCGAGCCCGACCCGAGCCCGAACATCATTTTAAAAGTTTAGTCCGAGCCCGGCCCGACCCTCTACTTTGCAAGCCCAAACTGTGGCATGACGAGAAATTGTCTGGGGTTTTTGGGACACTGTGTGTGTTGCACAAGGATCATACGCAGTTTTCTGGCTTCCTTTATAGCACACCTAAGGGAACATCCAAGGCTTTGTCAGCGTTATAAGGATTAGACTGAAATTGTTTTTTGAATTGAAGGCGTTAAAAATATCTCTCAAGATTATCATCACCCAGATTAGTTTTGTGGTAATCTGATCAGTCGCGTAATCTCAATGAAGCGTTTTTTTCTAGAATCTAAAACCAATATAAAGATTAGACCTTTTTATCTAAATTGTTTTTTTAACACTTTACATAGTGAACTTTAATTGAGTTAATCTCGTTCACGCCACCCATCCCCCACTGCCATTTTACCTGCTCCAGGTCTAATCTAATCATTACAGCTCTCTTCCACTAAGAGCACCTTTGCTACACCAAGCTCATGCACACGCTTAGAGCTCAATGTCAAAGTAATTTGGGCAAAGTACTGTTTTTTTAAACTGGTAAAAATAAATTCAAGCAGCACCAGCCATGAAACAAGCTAGCCTCCACCTGTGAGGGTATATTCTCTGTGAGGGTCTATTCTTTCATTTTTCTGTTTCTTTTTCCATTAAAAGGCATGCATCTGCCTGCAGCTTGAAACCACGCAGAGCAGGGATTTATATGACTAGCTTTGCATTAAATCTACATATTCTACATAAAACTCAACCACACATTAAAAAATGTTCCCAATATGACACTGTGGCTTTCTTTATGAGTTCATCGCAATTAGGTTTACATTTCATTTCATTCATGCATTTGTTTTTTTTTGAAGTTATATTTTAGGGATTTTCAGCTCTTGGACAGCACAGTGTAGAGAGACAGGAAGAATGGGGAGTGAGAGAGAGAGAGAGTTTCAGCTTTATTGGACAGCACAGTGTAGAGAGACAGGAAGAATGGGAGTGAGAGAGAGAGAGTTTCAGCTTTATTGGACAGCACAGTGTAGAGAGACAGAAGAATGGGAGCGAGAGAGAGAGTTTCAGCTCTTGGACAGCACAGTGTAGAGAGACAGGAAGAATGGGAGTGAGAGAGAGAGTTTCAGCTTTATTGGACAGCACAGTGTAGAGAGACAGGCAGAATGGGGTAGAGAGAGAGAGTTTCAGCTTTATTGGACAGCACAGTGTAGAGAGACAGGAAGAATGGGGTAGAGAGGGAGAGTTTCAGCTTTATTGGACAGCGCAGTGTAGAGAGACAGGATGAATGGGAGTGAGAGAGAGAGAGTTTCAGCTTTATTGGACAGCACAGTGTAGAGAGACAGGAAGAATGGGGAGTGAGAGAGAGGGAGAGTTTCAGCTTTATTGGACAGCACAGTGTAGAGAGACAGGATGAATGGGAGTGAGAGAGAGAGAGTTTCAGCTTTATTGGACAGCACAGTGTAGAGAGACAGGCAGAATGGGAGTGAGAGAGAGGGAGAGTTTCAGCTTTATTGGACAGCGCAGTGTAGAGAGACAGGATGAATGGGAGTGAGAGAGAGAGAGTTTCAGCTTTATTGGACAGCACAGTGTAGAGAGACAGGAAGAATGGGGAGTGAGAGAGAGGGAGAGTTTCAGCTTTATTGGACAGCACAGTGTAGAGAGACAGGAGGTATGGGGAGAGAGGGAGTTTCAGCTTTATTGGACAGCACAGTGTAGAGAGACAGGAAGAATGGGGAGTGAGAGAGAGGGAGAGTTTCAGCTTTATTGGACAGCACAGTGTAGAGAGACAGGAAGAATGGGAGTGAGAAAGAGGGAGAGTTTCAGCTTTATTGGACAGTACAGTGTAGAGAGACAGGAGGTATGGGGAGTGAGAGAGAGGGAGTTTCAGCTTTATAGGACAGCACAGTGTAGAGAGACAGGATGAATGGGAGTGAGAGAGAGAGAGTTTCAGCTTTATTAGACAGCACAGTGTAGAGAGACAGGCAGAATGGGAGTTAGAGAGAGGGAGAGTTTCAGCTTTATTGGACAGCGCAGTGTAGAGAGACAGGATGAATGGGAGTGAGAGAGAGAGAGTTTCAGCTTTATTGGACAGCACAGTGTAGAGAGACAGGAAGAATGGGGAGTGAGAGACAGGGAGAGTTTCAGCTTTATTGGACAGCACAGTGTAGAGAGACAGGAAGAATGGGAGTGAGAGAGAGGGAGAGTTTCAGCTTTATTGGACAGCACAGTGTAGAGAGACAGGAAGAATGGGAGTGAGAGAGAGAGAGAGAGTTTCAGCTTTATTGGACAGCACAGTGTAGAGAGACAGGAAGAATGGGAGTGAGAGAGAGGGAGAGTTTCAGCTTTATTGGACAGCACAGTGTAGAGAGACAGGAAGAATGGGAGTGAGAGAGAGAGAGAGAGTTTCAGCTTTATTGGACAGCACAGTGTAGAGAGACAGGAAGAATGGGAGTGAGAGAGAGGGAGAGTTTCAGCTTTATTGGACAGCACAGTGTAGAGAGACAGGAAGAATGGGAGTGAGAGAGAGGGAGAGACATGCACGGCCGGATTCAAACTGCCGACGTCGCGGCTCGCAATTAGCACATGGACGATGCTCTTACAGGCTACGCCACAAGTATCTTCAGAAGTTTCAGATTTTAAATATAGTATCTAGCTTGAAACAAGTAACAGGGTTTCTATCCAATGGGACCTGTGCTTTTGTATTAGATTTAGAGCGTATCACAGACTTCCTTATCCCTTCAAAAGCAGTGTGATTAACAGGATATGCCACAGGCTAGGACGAGCTGTTTCCAGGGTTTGAAAACATAATTTATACGGTTTTATACCGTTTCTTGGTTGCAGTTATGGGGCAAGTCAATTCATGAAGTGGATAAAAAGAAAATAAGTGTAATATCTCAGAAGCTTGCAAAGTTCTGAAAAGATAATGGGGCATTTGAATAAAACTCATATACTCATATATATATTGAATAATCTTCCTTTTACATCGCTTTAAAAAAAAGAAAAAAAGAGATGCATAAAAAATAAATCCCTGGTCTTACAGTGAATATAGGCCTCTGTGCTGTGCCCGTTGATGTTGAATATATAAATGTTGTGAGAATGAGGTGACTGTAGCTGGCCATGGCGGAGCGTGGCGTCCCTTCCTCTGCTTCTCAGTTAACGCAAAGAAGCGTTGCTCTGCCCGCAGTTATCGTTAGAAAGCGGAGAAACATAGTCTAATGCAGACCCCAATTCCAAAAAAAGTTGGGACAGTATTTAAAATGCACATAATAGCAGAAAGCAGTGATTTGTAAATTCTCTTTTACATATATTTAATTGAAAACATTGTCCAATTGGACAATATAATCTACAACTATGAGCTGGGAAAATGTATTCTGACCACAGATAGAAGTGCACCCCATACTTTTCAAGTTTGCGTACAGGTGAGATTTGGTATAGGTGTATACAAAATAAATACATTAAAATAAATAGATGCGTAAATACATAAATACCAATAACTTGATGGGTCACAATTGATTCAAAATAAATTCTGGTAAAAGGGGGATTTAAAAAAAATAAAGAAGTCCATTCTTAAAAAGTGCTAAGAATCTGTACATTTTTGAGGCTGGTGTAAACTAAGGCGCAGGTCTATTTCCAGGGGGAACAGTATTTATTTCCAGAAATATTAAGCTGAGTGACAGGTTACCTGTGGTGACTTGAGTCAGTTTGGCTGTCATTCTGCTGGAGAATGTGGGGGAGTTGTTCCCTTTGTATCACCTAGGGGGCGTCTGCCTGGCTGAGAACAGGGGGATACTACGAGTTAGCAGGATAACTGCACAGAGTAAAACCCGGAACCCTCCCAAATCTGGAACATGGACTGAAGTAAAACAAACTGCTCCGGGTTTTACTCAGTGCCGTTATCCAGCGAACATGGTAATCCTGCTTCGATGTATTCCCCCACCCCAGGAGCATGCCCGAGAGCAGGGGTAAGCAATCCTGATCCTGGACTGCCGGTCATGTTTTTCCTGGTTTTTATTCCATTTAAGCTTGATCACAAGAGTTTGAGGATGATTAAATGTCTGAACCTGAATATTCTGAATGGTGAAATGCCAAGTGCCTCCAGCACATGGTCACCTGCATTCACTACACCTGAGTAATTATAATGAATCCAGTTACACAGTTGTTGTTGTTGTTTTATTTGACAATCATAAAATGCATATTATACCGTGTCATCGCATACATTTAAAAAAATAAAATACTATTTAAAAATGGATGTAAAACACACAATATCTGTATCTGGCACTCCAGGACCTGGCTTGCCCCTGAGCGAGGTTCATGAGTGTGTGGTGTTGTATGCTGGGTAATGCCTGCATCCAGGCTGCATTTACAAACTTATGTTTCAACCAACCCAAATTTCTATCCAATGGGACCTTTGCTTTTGTATTAGATTTAGAGGAGACAGAGACATGCGACAATGGTGACGCAGCCGGATTCGAGCCGCCGACGTCGCGGCTCGCAATGAACATATGGACGATGCTCTTACAGGCTAGTCCACCGAGACACCCCCCCGTGCGTTTTGAGCGAGGCTCCGTGCTGCATGTGTTTGCCTCTGTTGCACAAGTGCTCTGTCCACCCTCTTCCTGCAGCCTTCAGTGCAGACAAAAGACATCTGCTCCCAATCCTCGTTCGAGGATAATTAAACAGAGGGAAGCTGGATGGCTTCCAGGGCCCACAGGAGCGATTTTACTAAGGGGGGAAAAAAATGCTGAAGTTTGCCAGCAAACAGAGTTAATCATTTCAGACTGCAGTTTTCTCAGGTTTCTGTTGTACGGATGTACTCCATACGTGTTTTGTAAAGTTACCCTGCTTGTTCGGATACCTTTGAGACACTGTGGTTATAGTTTTATTGACTCTTTTATCTGACATAGATGCTTTCCTCACAAAAATAAGTGAAGAATACACAGAACACAAGCAGAACCTCTTGATTCAAGTTTGGAATATGCAGTAGGGATATTCAGTTTGGATATACAGTAGGTATATGCAGTAGGGATATACAGTAGGGATATGCAGTAGGGATATACAGTAGGGATATGCAGTAGGGATATGCAGTAGGGATATACAGTAGGGATATGCAGTAGGGATATGCAGTAGGGATATGCAGTAGGAATATGCAGTAGGGATATACAGTAGGGATATGCAGTAGGTATATGCAGTAGGTATATGCAGTAGGGATATGCAGTAGGGATATACAGTAGGGATATGCAGTAGGGATATACAGTTTGGATATACAGTAGGTATATGCAGTAGGGATATGCAGTAGGGATATACAGTAGAAATATGCAGTAGGGATATGCAGTAGGGATATGCAGTAGGGATATGCAGTAGGGATATGCAGTTTGGATATACAGTAGGTATATGCAGTAGGGATATACAGTTTGGATATACAGTAGGTATATGCAGTAGGGATATGCAGTAGGGATATGCAGTAGGGATATACAGTAGGGATATGCAGTAGGGATATGCAGTAGGGATATGCAGTAGGGATATACAGTTTGGATATACAGTAGGTATATGCAGTAGGGATATGCAGTAGGGATATGCAGTAGGGATATACAGTAGAAATATGCAGTAGGGATATGCAGTAGGGATATGCAGTAGGGATATGCAGTAGAAATATGCAGTAGGGATATGTAGGAATGAGAATTTGAGAGCTTCTTCAGAATCAATATGTCCTTGTAGTCCTTCCTCTAGTAGCAATTATAGCAACTCGTATTGCAGCAAGTAGCCAGTTACACCTGAATCAAAAGAAAAAAGTGATCAAGATATTTTTAAAATTTGTTTCCTTTAAAGGGGGTCGAGAGTGGGGATGTTGCTCCATAAATACTGAAGAACCATTTAAATGTTTAATTACAGGGCTCAGTGATTTTAAGCTGTCCACTTAAAGTGTTAATAGAAGGCTTTGTTCCACACTGTGCACTCGGCACAATGCACAAGTTGCAGTTATTTATTTATTATTATAAAAAAAAAAAAATGTCCACCTCACGGATTTACACAGGTGTAGTAAACAGCATCTATGCCTGTGATTCTTTACTCCCTTAGAGAGTTATATAGATGTAATAAACATATTTTCCTGTGATTCGTCCTCCTCACCCTCCATATTCCCAGAGTACTCCTCTTTCTTCCTCTTTCTTCCTCTTCATCTTCTCTACAGCAGAAACTCGCGGCTCCGCTAGGAGCTTTTCCAGCATGACTGAAATATTTGAATGATATGACTGTACTGCTCTTTTGCTGGCCTGAAATGCTCCTCTCAAAGTTTGGTTATTCTTCCTGTCACAGGACAGCAGTATTCCTGTAACACTGCATTAATACTTCTGTATCATAGTTCTAAAAAAATTATATTGATTCACAACTGCAAAGCTGCATTTACAGGACTGTAATGCCATGGCAAAAGTCACAGGATTGTAATACTGTGAAACTCCATCATGAAACACTGTAATGCATGTGACTTGCTAAAAATGCAGAACAACCAATCAGCAATTGTTTATTTTTTAATGTCACATTGCACCCAGCTCTGACTTTCTTTAAAAAAAAGAATAATAATTTTGATACAATTCTTTTATCAGCTTTTTCCCCAACCAATTAGTAATCACTGCAATGTTTTTCAACAACACTGGGCATTTTTAGCTCGTATGAGTGCAGGCATGCTAGCATTCAGCCCCACTTCTTTTAAGTACACTATGCTACTTATACACGTAGAGATAGATTGCCCTTCTTGCACAACTGATGTAGGCAGACTAAGTACCTGATCTAAAAGTTGCCAGCTGTAGACGGAATCACTGTGTGTGTAGGGCACTTCCTTGTACAAAAGACTGCCATATGTGCTGCCCAACTACCTAATATTCATGTTTTATGAGAATAACATCACTGACTTAATGTTGGTTTTTAAATTCTATCCACACAATCTTGGATAGGCTACAGTTCAGAAATACATTGAGTCTCAGTGAAGGAAAACCATCAGCCAAGTCTGGCTTTGAGGAGACTAAAAGTGACACAAAGACGGTTTGACTGAGAAACGAATCATTTGTGGAAAATAAACCTGTTTGGAGAGAAGTGGAGTTAAATGCCTTTTTTCTCTTTACCTGTGCAGCTGTCCAGTCTGTGATTGTAACTTGCTATGAAAACAACAATCAGTATCGGCCAATTAAGTGCTCAAGCGATAATGACACCATTTTAGAACATATCGACCACCACAACAAAAAAAAAAGAAGCTTTGCAGATATGCTGTAGGGCTCAACTGGAGTCTTTGCGCAATCGTTGTATCAGTGATGTCACTGTGATCAGTTTCTCTCTCTCTAAAAATTCTGGTTGTGGTATATTGCCGTTTTATGTAAAGCAGAGTGAAGGGGCTGATGAGTTGTGAAATATTCTCTGATGAATTATGAATATTTACGCTATATTCATAGGAGTGTGCCCTGAAATGGATATTTTTTTTCTTTATTTAGTTTAAATAAACTATCATGTGTACAAGTAAAGATACAAAATAAACATGTTGGTGGGTTCAGTCCCCTTTTTTTTTGTGTTTTTTAATTTATTTATTATTATTATTTTTTTTAAACATCAGACTTGGCTTTAGGTTAACACAAAACATGAAGGCTGCAGGCTGCACTCACCTTTTCTGTTCTATGGTTCTTTTCTGTTCTATGGTTCTTTTCTGTTCTATAGTTATTTTCTGTTCTATGGTTCTTTTCTGTTCTATAGTTCTTTTCTGTTCTATGGTTCTTTTCTGTTCTATGGTTCTTTTCTGTTCTATAGTTATTTTCTGTTCTATAGTTATTTTCTGTTCTATGGTTCTTTTCTGTTCTATAGTTCTTTTCTGTTCTATGGTTCTTTTTTGTTCTATGGTTCTTTTCTGTTCGATAGTACTTTTCTGTTCTATGGTTCTTTTCTGTTCTATGGTTCTTTTTTGTTCTACGGTTCTTTTCTGTTATATGGTTTTTTTTCCCTTCTGCAGCAGTCACCTTGAAAATAATGGGAGGGGGGGGGAATCCCTAATTTTACATCTGTTGGGATTTTATCAGCAATTGCAAAGATGAGGTCATTGTAATTTTTAAATTCTTTAGACACATCTGAATAAAGTGCTTACAGGATACCCTGGGACTCGTTTTTTTTTTGCTAAAATTCCTCATGTCTGAAATAATTGTTAAATATTTCTCTGGTGCTGCTGGGTCAAGGGTGGGCATTTCAGCGGAGGCAGAATTAAAACGCTGATAGCGTAGCGGGAACCCCTGCGAGTGGAGAGAGATGAATTTAATTAGCATAACTGAGAGTTCAAGGACGTACGCTGGCGCACCCGGATGCCTTCACATTAATCTCAGCACTTTGTTCTGCGTATGATCAGAGCAATCAACGATCTGCCCGCTAACAAGGAACAAATAACACACATCTCTCTGAAGGCTCTTACACCACCCCCAGGGAGGAGGATGCTTGTCAGTATCAGTTGAAGTAATTTACAGGGATGGGTATCATTAGGATTCGTTTCCATTATCGATACTTCTTTGACATTTCGATACTTTATCGTTATCAATACCAATGTTGATACGTTTTTATTATTATTGGGAGGAAAGAAGACTATTCTTAAGAACTGGCACTCTTATTGCTTATATTACATAGAATGCAACAATTGTTCCATTTTCAGTAGTAATATTGTAAAAAAAATAATTATATAAGTGTAATTATACCAACAATTAATAAATCCATCCAATGGCAAATTAATTTGAAGCAAATGATTAACTTTCACAAAAAAATATGTGAATTATGTTCTTTTCTATCAGCTGTTCAGGCAAACGTAGCCTGCGTCCATAAAAATGAAGTTCTTATTCTTTTGGATAAGCTAATGGCAAAATCACAGGTTTAATGCACTGGGTCATCAGAGAATGGCGATACACAGGCGGGTATCTAATACATGAGAGAGCGACAAACAAAGGTTTTATATTTCCTCCTCAGTCCACTTCTAGGACCTGCCTGGTACCACCATCCGCAATTTCCATTTGAATTAAGAAGACTTGTATCTTCATTTTCTAGGATGGAGACGAGACCAAGTTGTCCCTCAGGGTTAAAAAAAAAGAGAGCGGTGTTACACATGTTCTTTATCTCTGCTGCGTACACCCCACTACACCAATGTCACCGTGCCTCTAGCTCCTCCAGACACACAAAAAACCCTACATATCATTCTCTTCATGTTGCTTTCATCAAACATGATTGAAAAGGGGCCAGGACGCTCAACGTTTCATTCGTACTTCATGAATCTGCTCGCAGTAAAAAGCACTAAAAGCCCTGCTTGTCTACAGTGAGGCGGGTTTAATGTTGCTTCTGATGATATCTGCGGTGATTGATAGCAGATCTAACCCGTGAGGGATTGCTGCCTGGTTGTTGACAGGCTTTGATAGGAGTGTTACATTGTGCTCTCCCACCCTGCTTGTCTGCGGCACTGTTTTAGTGAGAGCTAAAGGAGCGAGGCTAGAATCTGGTTATTGGGGCCAGTGGTACCGCTGGGGTTTTTTCTACCTGATGGTTAATTGATTGATTGGCCAGCATTTTAAAATCCGTCCTGTTTAGAGGAGAACAAATGAAAACCAGCAGTACTCCTGGGCTCGAGGGCCATATTCGAGTGCCCCTGCTCTAAATCCTCACTCTCCACTTGTAAGCACGGCTTTGAATAAACTTACACGGCTGACTGATTTCCATGCAGTCTGTGTCCGTTTGAGTGGAACTAAGCGCAGTGGACATGCATGTATTCCACAGACATAATAACATTTAGTCCTGTGTTCTCTTCAGACAGATGAAGAGGACACTCCATGATGTATTACAGGCCGTATTAAATTAACCTAATGCACATTTATTCATGTCGCCCACCACCCCATCTTGCTCAGGGAACAACTTACACCCATTACACTATGTACATGGAGTGGTGCTCTTATTAAGGCTATGGCTTCTGTATCAACACTACATATATCTGTATTAATGAAACACAGTAGCCTAATGAATGTATAATGTATCATGCTGAAGTGTTATAGTTATAGCATGCCCAGAGAAGCACACTGCATTTATCATAGCTTCTTTTTTTTAAATTTATTTTTTATTTGCGTCCTTTGACTTGACATCCCAGTCATACTGGATTAATAAATTATTAATAACTTCATGTATTCTGAGAACTTTGATCGGGATGCGTGTGGGAAATAAGCTATTCTGAGTCTGGAACCTCAACGTTAACTAATAAAGCCTCCAGTTTGGACAAAGTTCTTCTTCGAACTACTGACTATAGACAACAGAATCAATAGAATGCATTGTGCTAGTAAATTACATCTTACTTTGGGAGTATTGCGAGAATATTTTTCTGTCTGTGAGGATCGAGGGCACGTTGGTTTGTTTGATAGTGCTTTCAGGAATGCTCATTGTGGATCGTCTACCCACAGAAACGTAAGTGATGCTTTTATTAGCGGCCACATTTGAACTGCATTATTGTGGCTGTGGGAGTGTTAATGCGCGGCGGTATACCTCCAGAAGCATTGCCGGCGCATTATCTAATGTGTAGGGGTTCATTACCTTACCTAAGGGCATTCGAGGAAGGGCCGCATTAGAAGGGCATTGGTTGCCTATGGGAGTGTTAGTGGTAGGTTGACTGCCCGTGGGGGACGTTATTATAGTGTATGCTGTGTTCAGATGTCTTTTGGCTTTGTTATCTCTGGGTAAATGTTAGCTTTGCTGTTCGCTGTAGCGGTCCTCTCAGCTGAACCCCAGTCTCACGGGGGTAGAAGTGCCGTTTCCTTTCGGGGAGAATGCTGAGAGAGCTTCAGCAGGGTGAACGCAACGCGCGGCGGCTCTATTGTGAAACGCCAGGATCAAAGGTAAGCCGGTTGTTAGCGGGAGTGGGGGGTGTGGAGAGACAGTGTGGGATGGTTTTCCCAGATTTTTTCTGATATTGTGCATGCTTTGTAGAGGAGTAGTTGGCCTGGTGACGTGAAGGGCTTTCTGTGCTAACCAGGGTCTCGGGATAAATTAGTGAGATGAAAGGCTGGTCTTATAGCTGATGTTAAATTAAGGTTTTAACCATTTAAAGGCATAAAAAGGTGATATACAGCATACTGTCCATTTACCATGTACTCAATCTATTCCGGTGATTAGTTTCAGTCACAAAGTTATAGATTGTACATCTACTCAGCTGTAGCAGTGGTGGCTGGTGGGTTTAAAAACTGAGGAGGCATAACTAGGGGGACGAGGTTTAACTAGGGGGGTCCAGGAGCCTGCTCCCCCAGAAGAACATCTTTGGTGTAATCACTCTAAAATGGTTAGTTTTGGTGACTTTTGTGGGAGGATACAACTTAATTCTACCATTAGTTCAGCAACAGCCAGGTCCTTAAAAGTCAAATTAAATGTAATTTAAAAAGTAATGGAATTACATTGCCACTGCAAAAAAAGGCCCCAACCTTTGTTTTTACAGAATTTAATGCCACGCATGTATCTGTTTATTTGTATCTGTTCATTGTAACTTTCATACAACAGTAACTATTTATATCCTACTTGAAATGTATCTCCAATTACTGCTTGGTAACAGGTACAGCCAGAGATGCTGGAAGTGTTATTGCAAACCTATATAACATGCTGTGACCCAACCTTATTTATTTTAACCGGAATGCACAGACACGGAGCTAAATCAAATAGAAGGAGAACGGAGGCTGAGACAGAAAGGCCAAACGCAGAGTATTTAGTGTATTCTGGTTCAAATAAATCTGGGTGGTCATCAAAGTGAAGAGACTCAATATCCTCCTTATAGTCTGATGAATATTCAGCATTGGAACATGTTTTCGGATGTTAGCTTATAAAGTGAACACACGCTACATTTTAGTGTGCGCGGAATAGGCAAGTACGATATCGTTAGGTCAATTCTGCAAGTTCAACTGAATATATTAAAGTTTTGGTTTAATAAAAAAACTTTCACACTCATTTTCACTTCCAAATTAGAGGTTTATATATAAACTGGATTTGTTTGAGGTAAATTGAACCTGTAACGTTATCTAAATATGCTCCAATGGACTCCACTGTAAAATGGAGCGGTTCCCGGAGTTCGAAAAAGAAAAATGTGACAAATTATTATTATATTACCAATCAAAATGGTGGAAATGGTTTGTAAACAAGCCCCGTCATACCTCTGAGCTACCAGTTTGCTCATCATCGAACTTTGCCATCTCTGCGCTCACGATCACAGATTATGCATCTCGCCCACACTTGAAACGTCAAAAAATCCAATGAACATCTCCTGAATGTGTCCACTTCCATCAACGTATCGCAATGCAAATGAAAGCTGGCAGTGACAACTGGCGTCAGTCATTTTCTCAATTTTCCAAACAAAAAAAGGAGCATTCTTGCCTTTTAATCGTGGTTTTAACTAACGTTATCTCATTGCTAATCACAGTCGATGACTCCAAGAGAGAGACGAGAAAATCACACAATATTGATGATTGGCATGTGAATAATAAGTAACTAATAAAGTGACAATAATATGTAACTAATAAGTAACCTTACAATTATTAACTAGAAGCTTGAACCACTTAAACAAGGATTCATAAAACATAATCAAGGGAGGTCACAAGGAGGTAGGGAGGGGTGGAGAGAGGTGCAGCTTGAAGAGGTGAGTCTTCAATCTGCGCTTGAAGGCGGTCAGACTTTCTGTTGTTTTGACCTCCACGGGGAGCTCATTCCACCACCGTGGGGCCAGGACAGACAGACGTCGAGACCGGGTGCTAGTATGAAGAGGGGGGGCGGGGGTACCAGTCGTCCTGAGGAGGCGGAACGCAGGGATCTGGCAGGTGTGTAGGGTCTGATGAGATTTTGGAGGTATGGAGGGGCAGATCCTCGGACTGCCTGGAAGGCGAGCGCCAATGTTTTGAATTTGATGCAGTATGACAAATTTGTATAGCTCATCACCAGCAATATTTCAGAATTAGCCAACATGAATAGGCAACAGATTGTAGACTGTGACAGTTTAGTTACAGTGTATGAGCAAATTAGTGCGCCGTTCAGAAATCGGGCGCATCGGAATTATGGAAAATTTATGAATCCTTGTTTTCTGGCATCTAAAAATTGATTTAATTTGGCGGGAGAGTTCCAGTAGTCCTATAGCTTCCACCAAGAGCACAGGGTCCAGTAGTCCTATAGCTTCCACCAAGAGCACAGGGTCCAGTAGTCCTATAGCTTCCACCGAGAGCACAGGGTCCAGTAGTCCAATAGCTTCCACCAAGAGCACAGGGTCCAGTAGTCCTATAGCTTCCACCGAGAGCACAGGGTCCAGTAGTCCTATAACTTCCACCAAGAGCACAGGGTCCAGTAGTCCTATAGCTTCCACCAAGAGCACAGGGTCCAGTAGTCCTATAGCTTCCACCGAGAGCACAGGGTCCAGTAGTCCTATAGCTTCCACCGAGAGCACAGGGTCCAGTAGTCCTATAGCTTCCACCAAGAGCACAGGGTCCAGTAGTCCTATAGCTTCCACCGAGAGCACAGGGTCCAGTAGTCCTATAACTTCCACCAAGAGCACAGGGTCCAGTAGTCCCATAGCTTCCACCGAGAGCACAGGGTCCAGTAGTCCTATAGCTTCCACCAAGAGCACAGGGTCCAGTAGTCCTATAACTTCCACCAAGAGCACAGGGTCCAGTAGTCCTATAGCTTCCACCGAGAGCACAGGGTCCAGTAGTCCTATAGCTTCCACCAAGAGCACAGGGTCCAGTAGTCCTATAGCTTCCACCAAGAGCACAGGGTCCAGTAGTCCTATAGCTTCCACCAAGAGCACAGGGTCCAGTAGTCCTATAGCTTCCACCAAGAGCACAGGGTCCAGTAGTCCTATAGCTTCCACCAAGAGCACAGAGTCCAGTAGTCCTATAGCTTCCACCGAGAGCACAGGGTCCAGTAGTCCTACAGCTTCCACCGAGAGCATGAGTCTGGAGTTATCCTTAATGTACTGCACTCACGTATAAACTGGCACTTCGCCAGGCTGTCAATCGCGATTAGACATTGACATTAACATTTAAATGAGGCTGTCGGGTAATGTGGTAGGCTGCTTATGCGGGAGGCAGTTATGCAGGAGTTTAGTGGATACTCAAAAGGCAATGTGTCTATGACCAGAAGGCTATGGTTTTGTACTTAGATTTAACCTGAAATGTTCGCAAAATGAATTAGTTATCCTGAATAAATCTACGTGCGGAAATGATATATATGTATGAAATGGCCTGTTATGCAGCTGCACAAATAGACAACAGAAAGTGTCAGACCTGCAAACTGGCAAAATGAGGATCCTGCTCCTTGCTCTTTTACACACAGAGATGGTCCGTTTAAAGATGTGTTTGGGGATATGGCTCAGAGTCCAGGGCTCTGCTGTTTGCAGATAAAGCAGACAGGCTGTTGTTGTGATGTTTACATGTCCTGCCTTCAGCTTGCTCTTTTAAATGTTTTAGGTATAGAGGCAGGCTGGTTTGTGCTGTCGGGAGAGCAGGGGAAGACTGGGCTGTTTGAGTCACGCGTGCTACGGGCCGCTTGCTTTCTGCTCTTCGTCCAGTTTGAGCCTCGCCTGCCTGTGAGGAGTTGTGACGAGGGTGGGCTTGGCTCTGTGCCGTTCAGCAAGTGACTTGGATACATTACCTGTCTCTTATCGTCACCCTCTGAGGTTAGAGCTCCTCCCTTAACCCCGCCCCCTGGATACGAGATCACAGTGTGAAGGTAATGTTGCTCAGGACCCATACTAAAGTCCCACTGTACCTTTCATTAGTGAAACAAGCCCCTTTGTGTGGTGGTGAGAATGGAAATGAGGGCCTGGTAGGGTGTGTTCAAAAGCAGGAGATATGCACAGGAAAAGCATCCTGGAAAAAGGCCAGATCACATGTGCTAGATGCTCATATGAAACCACTGCCCTGCCATTGGCGAAATACCATCAGCATTATCTGTGGCAAGATGTGAAATTCAAAAATGCCGTCAAGGAAGAGCTTCACTGCAAAAACCAAAAAATAAGTACATCTTAACAAGGATTATAATCTTATATATTTACACTTAAAATCTTATTTCTGGAAACCACCGCATGCATTGTCGGTGAGGGAATGGCTTTTTTCTTATCGGGATATTGCGCAGCTGGAGCTTTCTACGGCATGTCTACATTATGCCAAAACATCTAATATTAACTGCTGGTCAAAGTTATTAGAGAAAATTAATGATATGTTGTGAATATTAATGGTTTAATTGTCTTTCTCAGCTATGTTTGCATACACTCTGTCCAGTTTTATGTTCCGAATGTTACGTACATATTGCACATGTACATAGTATATTATATGTACATCATTTGGTTATTTCATATGTATACATATATTTTATGTATATTCTATGCCATTTCTGCGGATATCAACATGGATGATGGAGGAAATTAGCATTTATCCAATACTTCTATGTCTGAAAGATGTTCATTTTATGGATGCAAGGGACATGAGATTCCTGGGTGGCAGGGAGAAAGGGTTGGAAGTGGTGTGTGTGTGTGTGTGTATGTGTGTGTTTTGTGTTTTTTCATTTATTTATATATTTTTTTTATTATTATTTTTTTAAATATATATATATTTCCCCCCCCCCCCCATTGTTCAACACCTTGATTTCATCAGGTTAGGGTTTAGAGGGTGGGGATAGATTGGGTGGACTGGAGGGAACAAAATGTGGGGAGGAGAGGGGGGGCGGGCATTAGAATAAGTGATATTTCACTGTGCCTCTGTTATTTTTATGGATTTATAGATGCCTCTCCTCCATTGTGAAAATAATTATTCTGTTTTTTGTATTTTTGGCAGTAAAGTTGCTCCTCCTCTATTTTGTAAATAATGAATAAATAAATAAAAAATTGTTCACAAAAAAAAAAATCTTATTTCTATTACTTGTTTTTCTAAATAAAACAAAAAGATTTCTAATGAGGTGAGAGTTGTACTAATTTCAAGATTTGCCAGTGGGGTAAGATAATTTCACTTAAAACAAGTTCATTAAAAAAAAAAGGAAGAACATTTTAAGGCTTATTACGAGACTAAAACACTTGCTAAGAGTTTTTTTGCAGCGTTATATTTTTCTGAAATAGGCAGGTTCATTGGAGGATTCTTTGTAAGGCCAAAATGAGCTTCCTTCAGTGGGTACTGTACACAAAATGAGCTTCCTTCAGTGGATACTGTACACAAAATGAGCTTCCTTCAGTGGGTACTGTACACTGCTGAATAATAAAATGAGGAAGGTACCTTTCGTTTCCTTTCTTAATAGTTTTTTTCTACTTCTCATCAGAGTATTATAGCTCCCACTGCAGTACTATAGCACAGTGAAAGGTGCTGTTCTCAGTATCTTAAGGTTATGCTTCTAATTCTAGTATATGAAACATGCTTCACATACATTACAATCTATGGAGCCTGGGTGATGATTGGAAAGAGTGACGTAGGTCTACACGCTGTTTGATTGTTTTGTGGGACTTTGTGAGCAAGTTTCCCTCCCCCTTTTTTGTGTTAAAAGATGTCTTAGTTTATACCTGCGCTCCAGACAGTTTGGTCCTTGTTTGAAAGTCTGTGGACAGGTATTTAGTGGTGACGCTTGGAGAACCTGCTTGCTGTGGGAGTTCTGATTCAGAGACTGATGGTAGTGACTATAGATATAATAACCACAACAACCTTTTGTTTTGTATTGTGTATGTTTTGGTTTTGCAGCACCGTAAACAAACACGCGTCTAAAATAAGGAAAGAGCAAAGCAAAACTGGGCACCGGCCCTGCTGTGGGGGCTGAATTCTGGGTTTGCCTTGATAGAAGGTTCTGGCAGAAAACATCATATTAGTAAGTCACCCACACTTCAGGCTTGGGCTTGGGACGGCATCACAAGGGCCTGTTGATTCTTTTCACACACGCACACGCACACACACGCCCTGGTACACAATACTAGTTTTGGCCAGGATATTTTTGTTTGTTTATAACCAAGTTAGCTGGATTGCCTGCTGGTTTATATTGTGTAAGTAGCCTATATCCGTTATTGTCTGTTTCAGAGAAATTTGGAGAAGTAGTAAGCTTATCTGCTGTGCGGCGGCAATATTTGGCTTTTGTATTTGTTGTTTTCAACTTTGCGTGTGGATTTTTTTCCGTCTAGTAATTGAGTGAATTATGCACTTCTATGAGATGTATATGGGCAATATTTATTCACTCTAAAAAGAAAATCCGGGGAAACCCATTAGAATTCACAAGGCAAAAGGAAACCTAATTTGGTCGGTGGTGTAGAACAAATAAAATGTGCCAGGGCTTTGAGCACCGAAGACAGCTTGTACTACTCAAAGATCTTTAAGGACAGCGTGTCATTGGATATCGTAACGCATTTGGATGACCATAAAACTGATACATTAAGGAGATCCACAGTGGCAGATGATTGTGGACTGACTCGTCATTCCAAGGTCATTGTTTTTGAGAACTTCCTTGCGGAGGACTAGAAGTCCCCTGTTGTAATCAGTGCCAGTAAAACCACACATGTCCATCATAAAACCATAAAACAGAGCGCATAATGGTCTGATACTGCTGATCTTCCCTAAAGATCCTTTTTATGATCATAAGCAGTAAAGTCTGAGTGTTTTAAATTGTTAAGAAAATCACAGGATGAGTCAACCCAGTGGTGGGTTAGTGTCCAGTGTTGCTGTTTCACCTGCATTAAATTGTGAGGCTTCTGGCAAATTTAGGTACTCAATTTTATCTTGCTTTTGTGTCTGAGGGAGTTGGAAAAATCCAGTTGGCGGTGATAGAGTTTGACCTGTTGTAATGTTGTAGTACACTGGAGCTACACAATCTCTGATACTGGCTGATTCGGTGGAACAGACTGACTCCAGTGGCCTGAATACTTGTGCTTTAGTGAAAGGTGTCGACGGACATTTTACATCTTGACCACTACATCAGTTTGATTTTAAATCTAGCGTGGTGATTGGCTGGGGGAATATTGGTGTTGTCAACCGTACCTGTGCCAGGAATCTCACACCTATTGATTTATGACCTGGCAGGAGGAAATGTCCGTTACCCCATTTTGTGACAGACGCCCCAAGTCCTGTGTCTGAGGCAGATCATTAAATTATTACAGAATTAATATTCTGGACTTTCCCCAGCTTATGTTGCTTGCAACCTGAATTAAAAAGATCTGATCCTGAGACTGGTGTGGTCCTGGCAGAAACATTGTTGGCTTCTATTGATGATCAGGGGGAAAGAATGTTCACTTGTAGTAGCCTGATAAAGAGGCAACATGCCAATTCTTTCATCGAGGACATTTTTGAGACTGCCCACACTTGACAAAATGGCTGATTTACCTGAAGGGTTTATTTGAATTACGGGGTAGTAATGTGAGAATGGAGAGCTTCAGAGTGTTGAGTTAATGAGGACTGGAAAGTGGTGCATTAAATAGTCCTTCCTGGTTACTGTCGAGATGAGATTTAAAATTAGCCCATGAAGCACCATCAGCCCATGCCGTTTGGGTATTCTGAAAACCAAAGCAAAGATCCTCAAAACATTCTTACTGACCTAAGATGCATAAAGATGTGGCTGAGTTTTGTAGAACCTGTCATGTTTGTCAAGTGGTTGGAAAACCAAGTCGGACAATTTCGCCTGCTCCGTTGAGTCCTCTCCCAGCTTTTGATAACCCATTTAATCACGTATTAGTGGAGTGTGAACTCTATAGTGTCTTACTTATCGTGTCCATAATGAGATTCTTGTATGTTTATGCATATGTATACTGTATACAGACGGCCATTTTGTATCTGTATACTGTATATAGACGGCCATTTTGTATCTGTATACTGTATACAGACGGCCATTTTGTATCTGTATACTGTATACAGACGGCCATTTTGTATCTGTATACTGTATACAGACGGCCATTTTGTATGCATTGTCTAAGGGGCGAAACAAGTGCAGTTATGAAAAGCGGGTGTGGGTTTCGGGGTTGTAATAGCTGAAAAACGTACCGTACGGCTTGTGTAATAAACTTATGGGATTAGTTTGTTATACGGATTGCACTCTTTAAGGTGGGTATGAAATAATGCATTGTAAAGATTATCCATGATGCTGCACGAGGAATTTTGATAAGCAAGTTAGAGCAAAACTCAATAATAGTAAAATAAAATCTCTGGCCTTGGGTGAAAATATGTGGGGGAAAAGCAGTGATGATGCCCCAGGCTTGTGGTATTGGCTTGGTGTTATGAGGAATGTGTATCCCTGTTGAAGAGATGAAGCACAAGCACGGAGGACTCAAATCTGCACGCGGGCATCTCATGAGCCGCACTTCTAATGATAAAGAGATGAGTCATTTTCGAGGGGAAGAAAGCTGCTTAATCACCTGTCTTTGTGGATTCCTGCACGATTTATTTAAAATCTTTGTAGACAGCAGCTCTAACCCAGAATGACTCCAGAGGAGGAACATTTAAAACATTTGTATACAGTTTTATTGCTTGGAGAGAGTAAGCCATCTTTTTAAATATGCTCAAAAGTTACATTGTGCATTTGCTCGTACTGGTATTTTTGAGACTTACAAAATAAACTTGGGGGTTTGTGGCAGGCTACCACTTGTAGAATTCTCATAGTTCTGAAACGGCCTTCACCAGCAGTCATCTTGAGATTCCTGTGTAATTATACTGCTTTCATAAGACAAACTGGCTATTGCTAATCCTTGTTCTTGTAGACTGCTATGCCTGTATATCAATACTTTTTTGTTATTACTTTGGGAATGCCGGACATAATCAATGGACCGGCCCCATGTTCTGTGTTAATTTGGGAGCTTGCACAGCAGGCAGATTAATGAAAAGATGAGGAGAAGGTGGAATACCATGAGGATGGAAACTCAGCATTGCTGAGGCCATAAAGCACTGCCTCTGTTCCTCAGCATTGCTGTGGTTATAAAGCACTGCCTCCGATGGGTCCGTCCCAACAAGCAGCAATATTGTGCAGACATTTGATAGGCCTGATAGGCCTTAGAGTTGAGACTCTCAACCGAGAGATCGCTTCAGCTGGATGTGCCACTAACGAGCCCCATTCTGAGCTCTGTCGCCCCCAAATCCAGTTCCAGTGAATAACCTCTGCCTGGTTCGCGGTGGCCGTATGCTGATTATGGAAAACAAAGACATATTGGCTATTATAGGTGTCAGGCACCTGGATTTTATACACTGGAGGGTCAGAATGAATTAGAATCAGTGTCAGCACGGAACGCAGTCTACATCGGCCCAGGGTCCTGCTAGCTCCACTTTAATCCTCCCATTTGAATCGAATCCAAAGGTGCAGGCCTAATGAAGATGAATTGCCCAATAAAATCGATCGATATATGAATTGACTGCAGCCGGAGCCAGAGGGACAGTAAGCGGGGATTTGGGGTGTAGTCAGGGGGGACCCCATCCATCCATTGCCCTGGGTGCCTGAGGAGGAATATGCACATGCGTTGGCTCGTCTCCAGGATAAATGGGTGTCCATTCAGCAACTTGCCAGAATCCTGCTTATTGGACCTGTGCAGTGTGGCCATTTGTTTTCCAGTTTGTCTGTTTGGACGGGATGGAGATTTGCTCTTTCGCTGTGAGGTGTCCATCCATGGTTCATGCCCATGATTGAAACGGTCTGGGGAAATCAATGTGGGTCTGTGATCAACGCAGTGTAAAACCGCTCATTTGACATTTGGACAGAGTTTTGTTTCAGCTTTTTTCTGAGCCTAGCTGTGTGTGTTTGTGTGTGTATTTGTGTCTGTGTCTGTCTGTCTGTCTGTCTGTGTGTGTGTGTGTGTGTGTGTGTATATGTGTCTGTCTGTCTGTCTGTGCGTGTGTGTGCGCATGTGTGTGCGCATGTGTGTGTGCATGTGTGTGTGCATGTGTGTGTGCATGTGTGTGTGCATGTGATGAATAACAGTCATGTGTTTTTATTTTTGTGGTGTAGATGTCTTCTAGGTGAGGGTAATGTCAGCCACTAAGGCACTGTTCCCACAGCTGCACATAAGTGAAATGGCGTTTCATTTAGAATGACCCCGTCCCAAAGACAAACCAGTGAAAAGTGGGGAAAAAATAATAAATATAATAATAAATGTCTGCACAATATTGTACGAGAGCGCAGCTCATTGAACACCCAAACTTTCAGGGTACCCGGTCCCTACACCATTTAAATCCTCAGCCCCTCCCACCGGACCCATCCACAAAGCCGAAGGACTACAATTCCTGATTTAGTTAAACTCAGTCTTTGTACAAAATTTCCATGAGGTACCAACACATGGTATGAAAATACACTCCTGACAAACAGTATTAATTGTTTACATTTTCAATACCTCCTGAATAATGGTATTTCCCTGAACTTGTGAAATGTGCACACGTACCTTTAGCAAAGGCATTCACGAAGGCAACCCTGGTTGCCATGGTTCCAGTTTGGGTCCTGCTGCGCAGTCTGCACAAAGCGCACTACAAATAGAAACTATTAACAATACCATTACGAATGTGTTTCATTCTCGACCTTCATGTTTAGAAAGAAACCCTGATGTGTGCGCCCATTACATTACATTACATTATAGACATTTAGCAGACGCTCTTATCCAGAGCGACGTACATAGTGCATTTCCGAACAAGTAACAAGTGCGTTAAAACAATCCTAAAAAGGCAAACACGAATCTAAGCGCTAGGCGAGAGTCAGTATGATTGGGAATTTTTTCGCCCATGAGGCGAGCCCCATTAAAAACAGCTATGGAGGGAGAGATGAAGGGTAATGAAGGATGGAACGGATTGTTACCTGAATGGTAGACGGACTAAAATGGGGATGGCGTGGCTACAATAACTATTTCACTATGAATGCTATTCAGGGTCAGGGTTAGAGGCCTCTATCACAGTAGAGTACCTGCAAATGGTTTCCCTGGATTAATAGAAAATATGCCTGCATTATGCCGACACTAGAATGGATCAAATGGAGACAACATTTGGCTTATTTGCGTACGGATGAAGAGAACATTCCAGAAAAGTCCTCGCTCATGAACAGTGACCTGCAGTGTATCCGTTTTTTGGAAGGACATTTTTTGAGTTTGTTTGGGAGTCTGTGGTATTTTCCATTTCCATGGCAGTGAATCGTGGAGATAATTGAGAGGAGACAGTTTTAGTTTTTTTTTTGTACTAAATGTGAAGTATTTTATTTTGTGATTTCATAATGGTTTATTTGTGGCAGTTTTGCTTTTCTATTATGCCTTGTGGCCCCTTTTAGTATGTGGTTATTGAAAGGGTTAAAAGGGCACGGTTGCATAGCGACAGCTGGTGATCAGATATGTGTTCCAGTTCAAATGGCTGCCATGTAATTGCTGTTCAGGTGTTGAGGAGAAATTACTTAATTACAGCAATTAGTCAGTTTGTCAGACGCTGCTGATCAAGCACAGAACCGGAGTCATGGGAGGCTCAGGCAGTCTCATCGAGCGACTTTCATTTCTGGAGGAAAAAGGTGTGTTTAATGGGGCAGCGTGTTTCAGGCCTGTTTGTGTACGGCGACTGGGAAGCTCAGCTGGACCAGTGAGATACCAGGGCAATAAGACGGCCTTTACTAAAGGGTAATGCCTAAAGCATGCAAGCACAGTCTGTGTGCAGTTAATGAGAAATGCATTTACAAGCTTTGCATGGCTTGAAAGAACAGAGGGGATCATTGTAAACTCTGGAAACACTTTTTATTTGGAGATGTAGAAACACTCAGCCCAATTCACCTCAAAAACTACAGGAAGAATTCCTAAATTCTATCCTCCGGATTACTGAAGCAACCCCTCCCCCCACATGCCTGTCCTAGTGTGCGAGCGTGATGTCTCCTGGCTCGGGGTGGGGGTGTACAGAAATTCTATCCCCAATTTCACGCTGACACCCTTCACCTGGATTTGTTTCCCTGCTTGTTTGTTAAGAATCTGCAGCTAAACCGAAGTGGTATCGCTACTAAACAGAATATCCCAAAGTGAGAAACCTGTGACACCTGCATCTCTCCTGGGCAGTCGGGTGGGACAGATAGGAGCTTCATGTTCCTGTGCTCTGGAGGCGGGTGGATTCAAACAAAATGGAGTGCGCACAGTCACGGGGCAGGACCATGTGAAATTGATAACGTGGCGGCAGACAAGTGGAGAATATCTGTCCGAAACCGAAAATCAAACCGCGCTGGATCACCGTACGCGGACGGGGATCTGTCTGTCACGGATAAGACGTGCTAAGAACGCCAGGATATCCGCTGCTCAGGCACCCAGCCCTGGATTTGAACGCAGAGCGGCCTTGTTTGCATCGCGTCGGTATGGAATCTGCATGCTGTGCAGGGCCCGTGGAAAACCTTCAACTCCACGCTGAGACGCGCTAATACTTAATGAAGCTTTGTTCATTCATTTATTTCGCACCTTTTGAACGCTCTGTCTCACTCCTCGGGAAGGTAGAGCCGCAGTGAGAACGAATGAGTCGTGTGAGGATGTAATCTCACCCTGCCGATGCAGCTTCCTGTTTAATAGTGTAGGCCAAATGCACCTGCTGGTCTAATTAGAGGTCAGAGGTTATCCACTGGGGCCCGGGAGCTCATTTCGTGCACGCACAAACAAGTGCTCATGTTCAAAATTCCAAGTGCATCCTGGAAAATAAGTTTATGACCCCTTTTATTTTTGTAAATTAACTGATTTTTGAGGTCTTGTTTATATGACTTGAGTTCAAACATCTTATGGGACAAACCCAGGGGGGTTTAGACTTATGAATAAACATGTCTCCTGTTGTTGTCCAGCTGATTTTGACCCGTTGTCTCTCTGTCCGTCAAACTACAATTCCCAGGGGGCCACAGTGTCTGCAGGTTTTTGTGGTTTCCTTTTGATCAACTGCCAGTTGAGGCATTGAGAACAGGGTGGGTAGACTTTTTAGCCAATCAAAGACTTGAATGAACCACTGGTCCCGAGAACACCCCGGAAACCAGCAGACACTGTGGCCCTCTAGGGCTGGAGTTGAAACCTGACACCGTGCTGTATAGCATCCTCAGTGGCTGGGTGGCTAGCTGTTTGCCCAACATGGCGCGTTTTCATCCTGCACCAATAGAGGGCGACAAGGTTACAGCTGGTCCTTCTGATTGGTCCTGCCATCCCTCTCCTTGTCACTGCTAAGACTTGGCTATGTCAAATTAGCGTATCCTTACCGTGTGACACCTGCTTGGGCTACTGTGAGGCAGGGTGTCTGGCATATGTTTAGCTAGGCCACCTCGGGTTTATTAAGCCACGGTAGCTAGGATAGCTATTTTCCTGCCAAGACTATATTTTCTGTCATGTAGCAGAAATGTCCCCTCACGTCTACAGTTGCGCTAGCTTGGTAACTTTGTTCATTTTAGATCTCAAAACACTCCAAGGATTAATCAAGCAAGAGAGTGCAACTAGTTACTAATTGGAGTACGGGCCTCCGTGCACCTTTTCATTTGTATGAGTTTGGAAGGCCGACACACCAGCTATGGTAAACAAGACCCAAGGGAGAAGCTCGATTGTTCATAGATCTCAAAACAGTGTCTTGATCTGGGCGATCTAGCGCTGCCAACCTATGGACCTTTCTTGCTTTGCTTTGGCAGTGAACGGGTGAAAAGATGTAGCAGTCGCTGGTCGCTGGTTCAGGGAAATAGAGCACTATTGTATGAAGGCAGAAAGCTATTTAAGTGATAAATTGCTTATCGTTTCTGTTTAAAACACAATAAACTTGTGGGTTACTTTGAAGGCTCTGACTTACTTCGGGCAGTTGCTAACCTTATCCCATAATGCGAGTCATATTTCCTTAAGGAATGTGATAACCTTTATCAAGAAAACCGTAGGAAGTGGCTGTGAATAAGAGCTTCTCTTAGACCAATACTGCTCATTTTACAGAAAGGTGCTGAAATGCTAAAAGCAATTAAAGTCGACGCACAAATGAATCTTCAGATCCTGTCCCTGCTGTATCAGTGGGTATATTTGGCATCATGTCTCATTAATATGGCCTTTATTAATTCCCTTGAGATTTATGCTTTTCTCAGCCAAAGCTTTCAAATTTTTCAAATTGTCACCATGTTTCACTTCTTCTAAGAATTATTAAAGCACTTCTGCGGTTTCAGTATTCGTTTACTTACAAGATACTCTCGTCCATGTGTGTTATTCCTGTGTCAGAGATATACATGTGAAATCACAGTGCACAGTCAGACGTACATTATACATGGTGAAATCACAGTGCACACACAGTCAGACGTACATTATACATGGTGAAATCACAGTGCACAGTCAGACGTACATTATACATGGTGAAATCACAGTGCACAGTCAGACGTACATTATACATGGTGAAATCACAGTGCACACACAGACGTGCATTATACGTGGTGAAATCACCGTGCACACACAGTCCGACGTGCATTATACATGGTGAAATCACAGTGCACACACAGTCAGACGTACATTATACATGGTGAAATCACAGTGCACAGTCAGACGTACATTATACATGGTGAAATCACAGTGCACACACAGTCAGACGTGCATTATACGTGGTGAAATCACAGTGCACACACAGTCCGACGTGCATTATACATGGTGAAATCACAGTGCACACACAGTCAGACGTGCATTATACATGGTGAAATCACAGTGCACACACAGTCAGACGTGCATTATACATGGTGAAATCACAGTGCACACACAGTCAGACGTGCATTATACGTGGTGAAATGTTGGACTATGAGCTACCCGAGTTAAAAAAAACTATGTGAACCAGACCAGTCCAAAATACGTGCACTTTCTATTTTTGAGTTTTAACAGGAGGTATAAGGTTCCTCTTTCAGCGAACACTATCAACATCCACAAATGGCGCACCATCTGCATCTCATTACTTTAATTACACGCATCTCTGATTTTTACCTTGCATTAAATATTTCTAAAAGATGCAAGGTACTGTATATTATTTGTGTTGTTATGTGGTTATAAACGATAAGTAATGTACACATCTGAGAGAGTTTAAGGAATCAGAAGTGCTTGGGAATTAACCAATAGGTTATAGTTTGGGAGATTCAGATCATGGATGTGACTGTCCTTGCAAAACCATTACCTTATAAGCAAAGGCTTCCTTTTTTATTTTACAGTGACTAAAATGCATCTTATTTATTTTATTTTTTAATTTTTTTATTTGTACAAGGTGAATATAAAAGATAAAAAAGAAACAATTAAAATGCCCAAGAAATATCAGAATGTGCAGGTGAGATTAAAAAAAAAAAAGTGGCTTATCGAGTTCTCACCTAGAAATGATCAAGTCAACAAATGAATTACAGTATCACATTAATAATGTGTCCAGTATAATAAGCATCTGCATAATTAAGTAGTCAAATTAATACATCAAATCAAATCTTGCAGAAAGGGGCAGATTCTCTAATATATTAGGTCTCTTTTCTGTTGTAATGAACTAATTTGCCATTTCTGCCCAAAACCCAAACCCAAGACTATTTTCTACAGCGATTTGCTGTTCATGACCGAAAAAAAAATGATGAGGAAGTACATTTTTCTGTTCCTTTTTGGCCTGTGCTGTCAATTCTAATTGAATTTCAGCGTTCGCTTATATTGTATGACCTCCATGTACGTTCACTTTGCCAGTGACGTTTGTAGAGGCAGGGCAGGGTAGGGTTGAGATGCTCAATACTTTTAGGGTAGTCATTTTTTAGATCATTATAATTTTTATTTGGGATTATTGATGAGGTTATTGACCGTGATTAGAACTTGGACATAGAGTTAGACTTTTCACTTTTTGTGGGTACACCTGAATTACAGAAAATCCAGGCAATATATGGTAACGATGTGTTACC
Organism: Ilyophis sp. 1 JC-2022; assembly: GCA_022702515.1. Lineage (NCBI taxonomy): Eukaryota > Metazoa > Chordata > Actinopteri > Anguilliformes > Synaphobranchidae > Ilyophis > Ilyophis sp. 1 JC-2022. Next base: position 37,760,586 of record CM040398.1, read on the forward strand.
TATTCCATTCCTAAGTGTGTTGAAATGAGGCTCACATTGAAAAATCACCAATGACTGATTTGCTAGCTGAGAATTCAAAAGTTTTTTTTGTTTTTTTTTGGCTTTTCTTTCTCTGAAATATCTTCCATTTCCATGGAAATTTGACTGTTGTGTCAATAACACCCTGATCTTTGAAAAAATGCATCCTTAAAGTGTAATTGAAAACTTATATTGGAAAATATAAATCTGATTTGAGTGTGAACAGTAACTGCATGGCTTGATAGCTTGAGATCCTTTCCAAAAATAGTTAAAAAAAAAAAGAAAGATGAATATGAAACTTCATAATTATTTTGGAAAGTTAGCGTTTCGTTTGGTAGCACTCCGCTCCTTTGGGATCCTCACCCTGGACATGTGGAATGACAGCTGGAAAAAGGAACTTCTGCGAAGTCCAGAGGGTCGTAAACGTACGAAACAACCTCTCAGTCGATAGTTTTGCCCATGCGCTATCTCTTGGACCGCTGAGTTCAATGGGTGATCCTTCATCAAGGAGGGACAGCATGAGAGAGGGAGGACAGCCAGTCATTGGCAAAATATAGGCAAACACGTCTGCTTCACCACACTCTTACATAGGCACTGCTGATTCCCACTATCCTTTTAATCTCACACGCATGAGGTCAGCTTTTACCCATGTGATTTACGGATAGGTCAGAGTGCGCACGTGCACATAATCTCTGTGTTTTTGTTCATGCATTGACACTTTGTATGGAGAGGTGGATTTCCTTTTTTTTTTGTTGTTATTTTTTCTGATCATTTTCTTTTGTGTAAAAATGGACACAAAGAGGAGTTTGATGTTCTGAGGACAGAATGTAAGTTCTTTCTTTTCTCAGAAGCAATACTATCAAAATAAAGATCCCAGAGCCACCATGATTAGATGAGGTTATTGTGTCAAATGAGAAATTGATCCAGTTGTCTATCAAAATGTATTTGGTTTCCCCGAGAGTAATACAGCCAGACATTGTACAGCTGTTCTAGCATGAGCAGGGAGCAATACATAGATTTGTGTCAAATATCATACTTTTAGGTTTTTTAAATTTATTATTTATTTTAATTTTTTTTGACTGAGAGCTTTGTTCTATCTCTCTCTAGAGATAACCCGAGACCAGACATTGTGTTGCTTCCATTAGTTGCACGGTGGCACTCTGCGGTTGGACATTCCCACTTTTCCACTTCAAATGTATAATTTGCTTCAAACTCTGATTCGCTTCGTTTGCTCCTGTCTGTTCAGTGCAGACTGGAGCCATTCTTAATTATTATTAATCATAATGACATATAAAGAAACCGTTTTGCAGTTGTTGGTGTGAGTAGCTTCAGTGGGTGAAATTCGGATGCTTTTTATTGGCATTGGTCTGTAACTGCCTTTAACCGTCATTTCTGCAAACCAGGAGCAACAGGACTGTGCCTTCCATGAAGGGTACAAATGCTATTTATTTTCATGTGGGCTCCACTGAAAACAAGCTGGATAGATGCCCATATCATCTGTTGATCATTACTTTTAGTAGCTAGGCTTATTGTTTCTGTGAGCAGCTAAAAAGCTAATCCGCAATTGCATATAGTCGGCTCTATATTTTCTAGCTCATGAATTAGCCGAAGTGACATGGTTAACGCAAACACATCTGTAGGATGAAGGCACCCTCAAAATAATTGCATTTTGTTGCGGCTTTCTGACAGTCGCAAACCGTGCTTTTTATTTCAAGATGCTTACAAGCTTAATTTTGTATTGCTGATTGATTTTCAGGCCTTTAAATCCCGATACCGAGGTGTATCGCCAACACAGTTATAAATAATACAAAAAAAGACAATGCTATTTTATATTTAGTCTGCTCCCAACCAACCACTCCAGGTAACAAAACTACCAAGGCCCTCCATAGCGACTGCATTCCTCTTGTATTGGTTATACAATAACATCAAGGTTTATAGAAACCCAGGCTAAAAAAACATCATTCTGGCAAACATTACTTGTAGCTTAGCATACTGAAATTGTGGATACAAAATGGGAATAAACAAGACAAGGATTTAAACCATTAAAAAAATAAAATAATAATAACTGAAAAAGAACGTTTTTTTGGATATACATGAAATTACAAAAAAATATACAAAGAAAAAAAATTAGTTTAGTTTTTTTTTTTGTTTGCAGTAAAAAGACACATTTTTTTTTTTTAGCATTTATATTATTTTTTTTTTTTTTTTAGCAAACGCCTGTATTTTCAAACTTCATAGTTTTTATATCTATATTTTTTTTTTTTTACTTGCGCCAATTACTTAATCGGGGAGAAGACAAGCTAATGGTTTCTTTATGAAAACCAGTCAGTACTCATATATTAATGTTAAAAGCAAAGGGGGCGGGGGGAGTATATGAAATGTTTTAATCTTTGGAAGTTTAGGCCTTTGTTGACAAAATTATATTTCTTTCAGAGCCATGTAAAAATGTAATATTGAATAAGTTTCCCTATAAGGTAAAGACATTTAATTACATTCAATGCAATGTCAAGTGAATGAATGGATCTGTGAAAGAAAATCAAATGGCTTGTACCTGGACCTGGAGTGGGAAGAAAGATAAAATATAATATTTCCCAGGGACCACCTCTTCTCTGGCATTGTATTCCAGTGGCCTCCTTTCCATCTCTCGATTACATTAAAGAGCTTCAAAAGAGCAATGTAGACAAGTGCTTCCACTGTGAAACACTATAAAAGCCCCACACTGGGGGGTAAAAAAGGGAAACCGCTAAATTACCCCGTTCATCTCAAGCAAAGATACAGTCCCATTCTAGTGTGTGATTCTGGTTACAAACATTCCCATGCTAGTGTGTGATTCTGGTTACAAACATTCCCATGCTAGTGTGTGATTCTGGTTACAAACATTCCCATTCTAGTGTGTGATTCTGGTTACAAACATTCCCATTCTAGTGTGTGATTCTGGTTACAAACATTCCCATGCTAGTGTGTGATTCTGGTTACAAACATTCCCATGCTAGTGTGTGATTCTGGTTACAAACATTCCCATGCTAGTGTGTGATTCTGGTTACAAACATTCCCATTCTAGTGTGTGATTCTGGTTACAAACATTCCCATTCTAGTGTGTGATTCTGGTTACAAACAGTCCCATTCTAGTGTGTGATTCTGGTTACAAACATTCCCATGCTAGTGTGTGATTCTGGTTACAAACATTCCCATGCTAGTGTGTGATTCTGGTTACAAACATTCCCATTCTAGTGTGTGATTCTGGTTACAAACATTCCCATTCTAGTGTGTGATTCTGGTTACAAACAGTCCCATTCTAGTGTGTGATTCTGGTTACAAACATTCCCATGCTAGTGTGTGATTCTGGTTACAAACATTCCCATGCTAGTGTGTGATTCTGGTTACAAGTATTCCCATGCTAGTGTGTGATTCTGGTTACAAGTATTCTCATGCTAGTGTGTGATTCTGGTTACAAACATTCCCATGCTAGTGTGTGATTCTGGTTACAAACAGTCCCATGCTAGTGTGTGATTCTGGTTACAAACATTCCCATGCTAGTGTGTGATTCTGGTTACAAGTATTCCCATGCTAGTGTGTGATTCTGGTTACAAACATTCCCATGCTAGTGTGTGATTCTGGTTACAAACATTCCCATGCTAGTGTGTGATTCTGGTTACAAGTATTCTCATGCTAGTGTGCGATTCTGGTTACAAGTATTCCCATCCCTTGTGATTTGGTAATTATCTTTCTTGGCACTTAGAGAGGTAAGCAGCATGTTACCGGTTAAATTACAGAGACGAAGGGAATTGAGAATATTTTACCTCACTAATCTGCATTTTGTAGTGTATTATTTAATTAATGCACACATTTGTCCTCTATTCAGCATGGATTTGACTAAAGACCGGAAGCGTATTTCTTGTGTTGATGGGTCTTTAACATTCATATTGAATTTGCAATTGGCTCTTAAAGGAAATTCAATATTTAATTTAAAAAATCCTGAAATTTAGATTTTTGTTCATCTGGCAGAATCTTTTGTCTGTATTGACTTACAAGACCATTTTGAAACAGTAGCTGTTTATCATAAATGAATGTATGAAAATGCAACCAAAAATATTGTAATGAAAAATGTATCAGAAGCTCATGTTAAATATTCTTGTATTGGCAGCTTAGTTTAACCCCTTTGTGTATCAAAGTAGTATTTTCTTTACTGATTTGGTTGGTTACCTTGTATAAGATTGTGTTTAGAGAAATGCGGCCATGGGGAATGGACTCCAAAGCTACATAATGGAGTAGCAGGGAGATTGAAATGGACTTGCACAGTTGGTCAGGGACAGGAAACGACAGTTTTTAATGTTGCTGTTCATGCAAAACGGTTGTTTTGACAGAAATTTAAGGTTGAAAGCTTGAAGTGTTCAATACGGTTTTAAATGTGCTTCATCAGAGTAAAATGGCTGCTTTCATCTGGCTGAGTGGTAATGTGCAACATTAATGCTTTCACAGTCACCAGCAGTCCAAAATATATCTTAACGTTCCCCTGTAATTAGTTCATTAGTGAGCAAATGACAATTTTCTGAAAATATTGCACGTTTTAGATTTTTTTTTTTAGAAACAATGAGCCGACATAACAAGCTGTAATGTAATGGCATATTCACACTGTACTAAGATAATCCCAAAGGACCTCCGATTTATAAGTATATCCTGACACCTATATTGTGTCATATTATGAGTGGAAGTTTTCCACTCGTTGTTTTCCCATCACTCCTCTGTAAACGGGCATGAATGTGTCATTGTTTTAAGCAGCTCATTGGCCTTTGTTATGGCTTTATAGTCAGCGTGATTAGCTTACCTGGGTTCTGATCGTCTGTGTTTGGAATGGAGCTGAACCGGAGATTAGATGTGAAGAGCTCGTCGAGTCGTGGGGCACGAGCAAATGTGTGTTAACACTGCCGTTAATGTGGCCTTTTACCCATTCCCTTTTGAATGAAACGAGGCAGAAAAATTAGGAAATGAGCGGAGGAAAGAACCGTCATGGCAACAGAAGATCAAACGATGTTAAAAAACCGTTTGCAATTGCCCCTAATTTGGGTTTGTAATCAGGATTTTCTCTTTTTAACACTCACTGGAGGAGTGCGGTCGGGCTGTGCAAACGTAGGGCTCACTCAAGCTATTTCCTGGGGAGGGGAAAGGAATTAGCAGGTGTGTATTAAGTGTCGAGGAGGCGTGAAAGTGGTGTGAACAGAAAGGCGGCATTGGCGTGTTTGTTTCAGCGTGGGTACATGAAGCCTTTCTCTTTAGGTGCAGTCAGAAGCAGCACCTGCTGCCCGACGGTAATTTATCCTGCCTGTCCTAATTAAGCAATTAAACAAATGACTCACTTTAGCTGCACCTATTTAAATACTGTCTCTCTTTCTCTCTCGGATGGAGAAAAACACTGGTAATAATCTGAGGCACCGGAGTTTTGTTCCAAGATTAAAATGAGCAAGGCATTTTGTTGGTGTTTTTTTTCATCCCGATTTGAATATTACTGGAGGATTTCCTTTAAAAGTACATAGCCCTTCAGCTGGCGAGTCTTTCAGATCTAATTAATGAGATAAACGATAGTGTGGCTGTCCCTGTAGAGCCTCGCTCAGTGCAGACAAAAGTGGAGAAAAGAGCGGAAATAACCGTATGGCCTGTCCATTGACTTGGATCAGATCGTAAGCCGGAATGGACTGTGACTACATTACCCATCCTGCTCTCTCCCATAGACTGGGAGTCAGTGTGTTTGTTAGACTGTGCGGTGCATTGGGGTGAGCTACAGGAAGACTGCACACACATGTTAGCCAGACTGTGTGGTGTGTGAGCTACAGAAAGACTGCACACACATGTTAGTCAGACTGTGTGGTGTATGTGAGCTACAGGAAGACTGCACACACATGTTAGTCAGACTGTGTGGTGTGTGTGAGCTATAAGACTGCACACACATGTTAGTCAGACTGCGGTGTGTGTGAGCTACAGGAAGACTGCACACACATTCGAAGGCATTATTTTTATTTTTATTTTATGTGTGTGTGTGTGTGTGTGTGTGTGCTTGCGTTCGTGCGTGTGTGTGTGTGTGTGTGCTTGCGTTCGTGCGTGCGTGCGTGTGCGCGTGTGTGTGTGCGTTTTTGTGTGCTTGCGTCCGTGCGTGTGTGTGTGTGTGTGTGTGTGTGCTTGCGTTCGTGCGTGCGTGCGTGCGTGCGTGCGTGCGTGCGTGCGCGCGTGCGTGCGTGCGTTTTTGTGTGCTTGCGTTCGTGCGCGTGTGTGTGTGCGTGTGTGTGCGTTTTTGTGTGCTTGCATTCGTGCGCGCGTGTGTGTGTGTGTGTGTGCGTTTTTGTGGGCTTGCGTTCGTGCGTGCTTTGGGATCAGTGGGGGGAAACTGCTGTTGTACCCTTTGATCTAAACCATGTTTCAGTCTGAAAACACAGATCTGCTTTGGTTCTCCCTCTTCTCTACTGCAAATGAGTTTTTTCCCTCCAAACACACTTCAAAGGCCTATCGGCAGTCCTGGTACCACATCTCTTAAGTTGTTCTTAATGTAATTACACTGTACTTTTGGTCTCAGGGGGCTATGTGTTTACGTGCATGTGTGTTCTTCTCAGTATTGATCAAATCAAACGCTCGCTGGTGTTTTGAGCCCTCACCGTTGACTTCAAGGCAGCGACTTAGCAGTAAAGTAGCTTGGTTAAAATAACGTTAGCTAGTTATGTTATTCTATGTTCTCAGGTCCAATTAACGTTAGCTGACGTTAGCTAGCGTATGGGTAAGGCAGCTAGCTTAGTTGTCTGGTACGTTAAACTTCAAGGCAGCGACTTTGCAGTAAAGTAGCTTGGTTAAAATAACGTTAGCTAGTTATGTTATTCTATGTTCTCAGGTCCAATTAACGTTAGCTGACGTTAGCTAGCGTATGGGTAAGGCAGCTAGCTTAGTTGTCTGGTACGTTAATTGGACCTGAGAACATAGAATAACATAACTAGCTAACGTTATTTTAACCAAGCTACTTTACTGCTAAGTCGCTGCCTTGAAGTCAACGGTGAGGGCTCAAAACACCAAAGACCAAATCAAACACATGTAAACACCCCCCCCCCCCCGCCCTCATGTTGATCATTTCCAGAGGAGATTTAGAGGTGGTACACAGAAGGGTGAGTTGTTCTTAATTGTGAAAATAAAATAATTAAAATAAAGCTGTATTAGCAGAGGGAATTGTCATTAATTGGTTTATACTGAGAAGGTAGTTTGTGATATCAGCTGTACTAGTAATGGGTCACAGCACCTTCATACTACATTGTGTTTTCATTGACTTCTAAAGTCAGAACTGCCAGTGTTTGGTCGAGAACAGGAAAAGAGAATTGAGCGTATTGGAAGATAAGCACATACGTGTTTATGGACTGGGCCTTGCTGTAAAAGAGCATGCGTGCTCAGTTAAGCTACCCTGTATAAGTAAAGGTTAAATAAATAAAGTTATGTTTTTATTTGCACTGGCATTTAATATACTGGGGTTTGAGTGGGTAATATGCTGGTGTTCAGGCAGTGCTCACATAGGATGAGTGTGGTGTGTGCCGGGATTGGCTCAGTGATTACACTGAACTGAGACAATGACATTAAGGAAACAGTCAGATGTACAGAGGAATATGTCCATAATATTGCCAGCGTTGGGTCGGCGATTAAACATATAAGGCTCTGCACTCTGACTGAATGAGTGCCAAATGGACCCGGAGTATCCGACGGCTCTTATGTTCCCTGACCAACTCCGCTTCTTGCTTATCGATCCTTCTGCAGCTGCAGTGCTCCATTGAAGTTCCTCCCTGATGAAATGGCCCCGTGTGTCAGACGCTCTGTGTGCCAACTGTAATTAGGAGCAAAGTGGGATGGCCGGAGGGTCACTTAGGACAGCGGCTAATTCCCCACAAAACCGGCAACGGCCTGGTTCTATCAGACCCTTTAACACTTTAATGTGCTGTGTGAATGTCTGGACCGTAATGGCGTTGGCCTCCTGTATCTGCTGCGGGAATTTATTCTCTCTGTCCGTCCCTTGTCTCCTGAGGAGTAAGAAAGGTTAGCTTTTATCTGCACAGATTGCACATTACTGGGCTAAGTGCTTTTTTTTATCACCTCCTTCCATCACCATGCTTTAAACTAGCTTGATATAAAACACACTTTTATTATTCGCACATTTAAGTGCGGAATGATGGCTTAGTCAGTGGTTGACTTCCTGTGTATCGGATATGTATCTGTTGTTTTATTGTGCTCTTCATGCTTCTTTGGAGATATAAATCCCCCGCCGTTGTGTGAGAAGCAGCGCCGATTGTGTCTGCCATGCCAATATTCATTAAGAGAAAATATGAATATTTTTGGGCTTGCTCGGCGGCTCTTTCTCACTCTCACTTGCACAGAACTGAAGCTGTGATTGATGGAGAGGCGATGGCGTTTTCTGGCGTTTAATTGAGCACAGGGTAGAATAGTGGCCGTCCTGTGAGGCTCTGTTGAATAGAGCCTCTGTTCCTCGCTCTGCTAATGGCTTCTACTGCTCAACCTTTCTCTTCAAGGACACTTACTATTTCTTTGGGGGGAAAAAACGGGGAAAAGAAAAGCATTATTTTGAATAGGCAAAGGCATTGAAGAAACAGCCTTGTGATGCTTATCAGCATGGTGTGTGTGTGTGCGTGAGCGTGAGTGTGCGTGCCTGTGCGCGTGTGTGCGCGTGTGTGCGTATGAGTATGAGTGTCCTTGCAAATATTTTTCCAGTATATGATTTTGTAACTTTCTGTTTTCCAGATAATTTGTTTTTTTTTCTCTGTGTATTTTACTTGAAAGTAATGAGAAATTAATAGCAAAACATGTTTTTTTTGTTTTAAGTGTTAAGTTTGTTCTTGGTCAAAAGCCACAAAAGATAGGAAATTCAAATGAGCACCACCAAGCCAAACTTCAGCTCTCTACACTATCGGGGATTTCCAGTACTCAGCTATATACAGTTCTGTAGCTATATTGCTCTACTGTCTTTCAAACAACATGTACTCATCACTGGGAAGATTGGTCCAAACCTTCTCTCAAAAAGCCTAGGCGTCCCCCTAATATTTTAACCACAACTTTGGGGGTCACCTGCCTGTTTTGCAGCTTCAGCATGTGAGTTATGAGGAGGACCACCATGCTGGTGCTTCTGTAACCCCCCCATACAGACACTTAACAGGTTATAGTGGTGGAAGTTTTCACATGAGGGACATTGAGTCCCCTGGTAACCTCATGTTCTTGGTGGAGTGTGGCTCACTTTGTAGACCTGGGTATTTCTAAAGAGGTGGAGTGTGGGTCACTTTGTAGACCTGGGGATTTCTAAAGATGGCATTTTTGACCACAGCTTTGAGAGCACGTCCCAGGACAGCAGGAGAGATGTTCTCAGGTGTACTACATTTAATCCCTTCAGCAGGCTGCTTTAAAACAACGAAGCTTTGTGGAGAGGAGAGCGGTAATTTTAGCTGTGTTTAATATCATAGGAAGGCTTCTCATTGATTTGCTGCCGTATGAATGCCTTTTGTGAGCGGGTTATGAGCACAAAATATTAGTGGTGCCATTCCTGAACAAGTAGCCACAGGAGTACCCGTTTCTTACCGATGAATGATGCTGCATACAGTACTGTCAATCATACCCCCCTGTTGAGGTCACTCCACTGGCTGCCAGTTGCAGCCAGGATCAGGTTCAAAGTTCTGACCCTGGCCTACACTGCAGCCAATAGGACAGGCCCTGTCTACCTGCAGGACTTGATCCAGAACTATGTTCCTGCGACCACTTTGCTCATCTACTGCAGGGCGACTTGCACTTCCCCCCTCCGTGTCAATGGCACTCGCTCGTCCCGACTGCGGAGCTTTTCCACCCTAGCTCCCCAGTGGTGGAACGAACTTCCCATTCCCCTACGTTCCATGCCAACCCTGCCTGCTTTCCGTCGTGGCCTGAAAACACACCTTTTCAGACTCCACCTGGACTAATACTTATCTAGGACCTCATGGTATGTGTTCTTGTTGAACTGTGTATCCAAGTTTATAATATTTAGAATAGAATTGTAGTAGAGCTGATTTACCCAGTTCACTGTGAACTGCATTCAGTGTTCATTACTAGGGATAGCTGCTACTTGATGGGAAGAATGTGCTTTCCTATCTGTTCTGTAGTTACTTCCATTACGTTTCAGTATGCATTTACTGTATGTGGCTTTGGATAAAAGCGTCTGCTAAATGACTGTAATGTAATGTAAAGTGGAACCCTCACCCTGTGTGCTCACAGTTTTCTACACACTGAGTGTGATTGTTTCTCTCAAACTCACTCACATTTCCTCTGACTACTCTGACTATGGACAAGGGAACTGTTTCTTCCGCACTAGTTGCACAGGGGAGCTGTTTTTCCCTCGCACACTGCTCACACTGTTTCTGTTTCTGTTCTATTGCTAATGCAGAATGAGCGTATGTACCCCACAATATTCGCTCAAACCTGAGGACCCCCCCAGGCAGCCCACAGGGTCTTACGTGCGCATATTTTCACTGGAGATTTATGTCACTGGAAATGTGGGGGGGAAAAAAGCCTTTTGAACAGGGCCTCAGTACGTTGGTCAGTTGAGGATACTTTGAAAGTAGTCAGGAGTTGGGAGAGGCCACAGATTTTAGGAGGGACTTACAGAACACCCCCCACTCCTCTCTGCAGGTTACTGAACTTTCTCAAGAGACCAGCGAGTGATGTTGTTCACCCATGACTAGTTCAAATCTTCAGAAAGCGAGAGACGTAGAGAGATTGTGACTGAGAGTGATAGAGGGGGAGAGAGAAGGAGACGGAGACGGATGGAAACTTGAGACTGAGAGGGAGATGAAGGGGGAGAGAGAGTGATAGGGAGGGAGAGGAGGACAGACAGAGAAGGAGGGATGAGATCGAGAGAGAGATGCAGCTCCTCATGCATGACTGGTGAGGGGGGGGGGGGAGTGGGGTGGGTTGCGGGGCCGGAGGGGGCCGGATTATTGATGGTTTTTTCAGGGAGCACTGATTGGATCGGCCCCTGACACAAGCCCACCATCCTGAGGAAGGCCAGTCATGGGAGGAGCCCACAGCGGGCGGGACACTGGATGAATTAGGCTGTGAATGCAGAGCAATCTCTCACAATGCAGCATACAGTGTGTGTGTGTGTGTGTGTGTGTGTGTGTGTGTGTGTGTTTCTGCGTGTGTGTGTGTTTCTGCGTGTGTGTGTGTTTCAGCATGTGTATGTATGTATGTATGTGTGTGTGTGTGTGTTTCTCCTTGTGTGTGCGTGCATGACTATGTGTGCGTGCCTGCACTAAAATATTGTTAACAAACACACGGACACCTGCAGTAACACCAGTATGCAGACATACGTATGTACATGCTCAGATACACGCACACGCAGATGCACACACACGCTTTAATGCATGCTCAGACGCACACGCACACGCACACGCACGCATAAATGCATGCTCAGACGCTCCAGACGTGTGTATCTGTAATGTGCGTGGTGCTTCTTGCCCCAGCTCAGTGAGAAAGACCACAGCAGATGAGGATCGGTTCTGTGCAGCAGGAACACTGGATTATGCAACATTTTTCTCCTCTTATTTTGGTAATTTGTACCGCTGGGATTTCCCAGGGTTCCCGGTTTGATGATTTAACCCCTCCCACTTTCTTTCTTTTTCTCGCTTTTGCTCTCCCTTCAATCCCTTCATCTACTTAGCAGAAGAGAATGCTTCCATGCAGACAGAATAAAACAGGAAGGACATTTAAAAAGTTGTGTTTTCCACCCGATATACAGAGATTACATTATGAGTACTTTATAAGTGAGTTCTATGTATTATTCTCTAACTAAAAGTGCTTCCTAATGACTAATAGAGTCCAACTGGGCTGTAGCAGTTGCAGGAAGTGGTCATTTATTTGCTGTTGAACCTCTCTATGGATTCTGAATCATTGTGCATTTTGTGTCGACACTTAAACGGATCCAGGAATATTGCACCAGGCTATCCAGCAGAGACCTATCGGAACATGGCCCGTCTACAGGCGGCATCTGCCCAAACCTGTCCTGTCCAATTGAGATACCCGTCAGAACACAATCTGTCCAATCCGTGTTCTGTTTTATTTTACTAAAATATAGCAGCTTATTGGCTTATTGGCAGTGTCTTGTTGGACTTTCTGTCTGTGTCACGCCCATGTTTTTTTACGGAGGCCTCAGATGCTGTGGTTGCTTTAGAAATGAGGACCCCAGTCAGGCTGCTTGGGGTATGCGGAATTGAGCTGCCTCACCGTTTGCCTGTGGGCGTAATGATTGTTGGCTTTGTTTTCTAATCAGGCCTGATTCTGTGAGGCCTGCTTTCATCATCAGCGCCGGCTGCATTTACTCGGTACATTAGCGTACGTTAAAGCTCAGGCCTGTTAGCCGTGAGGAGAAGCCCAACATGTGACATGTGACAGAATGTCTCACAGCCCTAAAGTTTCCCAAGCGGGCCCCGGCCGAGTTGGACATGACCCAACATGAGCCAAGCCGTCATGGTCTTGAACCCTCAGGAACCTTCTCAAACCCTCTCGAACCCTCCTGAACCCTCTCGCCCGATGTTCTGTCAGAAGCGGGTGCCCAGTGGAAACAGAATGAACGACCCTTCTCATTAAGCGGCTCATAATTACACAGTTGCCTTCCCTGTGAAGAGAGCCGAGCGAGTGGAGAAAGAGAGAGGGGGGTGGGAAAACCGCTCCCGGCGACTCCTTCAGCGATGAGGCGTGAGCGTGGCGTCGGATGAAAAAGCCATCGCAGCGCCTCAGGCTACGCCAGTCCCCGGGCCTTAGCGGGGTGCCAGAAACCCGCTGCTTAGGACGCGAGAGCAATCTTCCGCCAAATTCATTCACTATCTTTACTCTCTCTTTTTTCATCTTGCACATAATTTATTTTTGCCAGCCGTTTGATAGCTTATGAGTGCTTGCTTGATGCTACCAAGGTGCAAACTGTTATTTCAGTACTTTGTGGAGAGCGCCATTCATGACCCTGTGACCCCAGCCCAAATATAACACTCTCTTTATGATGTGGCTGTGTTAGCGCTATGATGTACTGGCGAGATCCACAGCGAAGATATGTTGAATGCTTCTGTAGCTGTAAATGGGCTTTAAATAAAGTGTAGCTTTCAGAGCGTTGCTATGATGGAAAGGCCACAGCAGAGCGGCACGTCTCCTCAAGCAAGACCTCTGATGTGACAGCACAGACACTAACATAAATACATTTTTATAAAGTGAAGCGATTCACGTTTGATGTCCACCTGGGGAAAGACGTGCTTCTAATGCGCGCAGATGTGCCGCGACACGGAGATCTCTGTGGCGTGACGGTCAGTTTTGACGGCTCGTGGAAAAGCAGGGGGGCAGGGTGACGGGTGGGAGGCGGTATTTTTATTTGTCTTGGTAATGGCAGGCTTGTACAGAACAGCCCGGTTGCTCTGCCATTATTTGTCCTTGGTCTCTGTAGCTGTTGCTTGTGTCTGCTTCCCATTGCTTTGAGGAGATAACTACCTGTCCCCCTCTCTGATCCCTCGCCACCCACCTGCTATATCATCTGCAGCAATGAGTTGTACCAAAATGTCTTGAGAATAGTCTTATGGCATCTTTCCATTTGCTTGTGTGTGTTTCTGTGTCTGTTTTTGTGTGCGCATGTCTGTGTTTCTGTTTGTCTGTGTGTCTCTGTATGTATGTATGTATGCGCGTGTGTGTGTGTGTCTGTTTATGTGATTGTGTTTGTCTTTGTGTGTCTCTATGTCTGTGTGTGTGTGTGTGTGTGTGTCTCTCTCTCTCTCTCTCTCTCTCTCTCTATGTGTATGTGTCTGTGTGTGTGAGTGTGTGTGTAAGTGTGTACTGGAGAGGTAGGGGACACTGTTGAGCGCTGTTTAATTTTTAGGGGTCATCGCCATCGCCGAGGTGACAAAGTTCCCAGGGGGCGCTGATCCATATCCTCTGGCATCTCCCCCGAATGCTCCTATACTTTCTTACCTCTGTATAAATCTCTCCTTTGGGCCCCTGCTGTTACAGCAACATCCTGCTGGCCTACTTGAAATGACTTGTCGGAGGCTGGCTGGCTGGCTGGCTGGCTGTCCTCTCTAAACAGACCTTTTTTAAGCACTGAAGAGAGAGATCACCGGTCACAGGAATGTCACGGGGACATTCACCATTAACTAGATAGCTGCCACTGCGCTGTTGCTACGTATACGACCTGCATTTGGGCCTCCTGTCTTACCTGGAAACGCATGATTAGCGTTTGTTTCTTTAAGCTGGGTGCACAGGTGTACGGAATTATGCCTAGCTTAAATATGCAGGTGTGTGCGGTTATGGCTAGTGTTATTGTGTGTTACCCTGGTGGATACCTGTGTAATTGATAATGTGCTATTATTAGGATATAATTTAATAATAGTGTCCTATTGTTCCATTGTCCCAGAAAAACAGCCTTTTTGTTTGCCGTTATTTTGAATATTTTTTTTCTTGGACTAACCATAACTGTCAAGTTCCTGCACTTCTCATTATTGCTGAGCTGCTGCAGTAGTCTTTACCAAACTCCTCACCTCATTACCTTCCTAAAGTCAACAGATTTTGTGTTATAAAATGTGCAGTGGTACCTATCTTACTGCATCTGAAAAGCAAACTCTACAGTTTGTGCTGTCACAGAGCGTTGGAATTGTAAATTTAATTTCTTCCCTGCGAATCAAATGAGGCAGTGCCCGCAGTTAAGATCACATTTTAAAGCGATATAAACCTTCCAGTTTAGGGTAATATTTAATACAAAGAGAAACCTTTATTATACATTTGCTCACTCAGATGTGTCTCCTACAGACTGCCCTCATTGGAAAAAAAAACTTTTTGTCCTCAGTTATCAGTGCTGAAGGGTCAGTCCCATTATCACATGCCCTCCAGTTAGACTCGCATTAAGGGTCCAGTGTAAAAGATGAGCAGGCACTGCTGGCAAATTTGCCTGCAGAATAGCCCGTCGGTGTCTCGTGCGCCTATAGAATAGCCCGTTGGTGTCTCATGCGCCTGCAGAATAGCCCGTTGGCGTCTCGTGCGCCTGCAGAATAGCCCGTCGGCGTCTCGTGCGCCTGCAGAATAGCCCGTCGGTGTCTCGTGCGCCTGCAGAATAGCCCGTCGGCGTCTCGTGCGCCTGCAGAATAGCCCGTTGGCATCTTGTGTGCCTGCAGAATAGCCCGTCGGTGTCTCATGCGCCTGCGGAATAGCCCGTCGGCATCTCGTGCGCCTATAGAATAGCCCGTCGGCATCTCGTGCGCCTGCTGGAAGAACTAAACCTTGCAGTGGTTTAATTCGCTTAGGTCATGTCAGAGCTGCAGTGATTAAAGAAAATATAAAAATAAAAAATAAAACATGGCAGTTGATGCAGGAGTGTGCATTGCTCTGCTTGTGTTGTATTTCCAGCCTTACTGCCTTTCAAACCCTCACCCCAACGGGAAGGGCTGTGCCCGCATCGCTATGCCATTGCTTTGCATTTTCCTCTCTCTGACATTGAGTCGTTTACTACAGTAAATACTGTGTATGTTTGAAAAGAGCTTTCACTAAAGTACTGCGGTCTGTTTTTGATCAAGGAGGGTGTCTATTGTGCGAGGCAATTCTAATTATTTACTACAGTTGAGAAGGTTATGTACTGTGAGATTTCATGCGATTGTGTACAATCGAGGCCTACGTGTGGGGCTATAGACTACATGATACAGGAAGGTTTTAGTGATGAGAAACACATTTGGCCATAGATTATAGAGAACCCTTGCCAAAATGACACTGCTACATTTGTCTGAGCCCCACGCTCTTAGCTTTGTTTAAGGTTAGCGGCATATTTCACATCCGGGTCAAGAGTCATAACTTTGTTTAAGGTTAGCGGCATATTTCACATCCGGGTTAAGAGTCATAACTTTGTTTAAGGTTAGCGGCATATTTCACATCCGGGTTAAGAGTCATAACTTTGTTTAAGGTTAGCGGCATATTTCACATCCGGGTTAAGAGTCATAACTTTGTTTAAGGTTAGCGGCATATTTCACATCCGGGTTAAGAGTCATAACTTTGTTTAAGGTTAGCGGCATATTTCACATCCGGGTTAAGAGTCATAACTTTGTTTAAGGTTAGCGGCATATTTCACATCCGGGTCAAGAGTCGCAGGTTTTTTGTTCAACCAGCAGAAAGTTCTGTTTCTGCTATTCGTATCTCAGACGATGAAAACGGGAGGTCTTTCAGCGCGTGCTTTGTGTGAAGCTTGCTGCTGCAGCGTTTCTGTAGTTCATTGATGTGTAATTTCCTTTCTATCAGAGCCAAGCTCATCTCATTGTGACAGTAATTTGCTCCTCCCCGGTGATCAAGGAGATGCCCAGGATGGTGGAACGCTGTTGGTGTCATCTCCGTGCTTGTTAGTTCATTGTGTGAGAAATGAAAATCATCTATTGTGTCTTATCTGGATCAGGCCTGCGATTCGTCTTACAGGGAAACATTTTGTTAAGTGCTTGCAAAAAAACGAGTTTGGATTCAAACTTCCCTGCTAACATTTCCTATTGGTTATTACATTGCAAGAGGGCCACCTTCATGAGGTCACGTGAACACGGGTCAAATCCCTTCCTTCTCCAGCCAAGTAGACCAGATAACAACCCTAATCGGTAATTACAAGTCAGTAATTGTTCAGTTACACCTGAATCTCGGAAGTGTTATAGTACAGTTGAGGGGAAGTGAGCTTGGTGTTATAGTATAGCTTAGAGGAAATGAGCTTGGTACTATAGTACAGCTTAGAGGAAATGAGCTTGGTGCTATAGTACAGCTGAGAGGAAATGAGCTTGGTGTTATAGTACAGCTTAGAGGAAATGAGCTTGGTACTATAGTACAGCTGAGAGGAAATGAGCTTGGTGCTATAGTGCAGCTTAGAGGAAATGAGCTTGGTGCTATAGTACAGCTTAGAGGAAATGAGCTTGGTGCTATAGTACAGCTGAGAGGAAATGAGCTTGGTGTTATAGTACAGCTTAGAGGAAATGAGCTTGGTACTATAGTACAGCTTAGAGGAAATGAGCTTGGTGCTATAGTGCAGCTGAGGAAATGAGCTTGGTGTTATAGTACAGCTTAGAGGAAATGAGCTTGGTACTATAGTACAGCTGAGAGGAAATGAGCTTGGTGCTATAGTGCAGCTTAGAGGAAATGAGCTTGGTGCTATAGTACAGCTTAGAGGAAATGAGCTTGGTGCTATAGTACAGCTGAGAGGAAATGAGCTTGGTGTTATAGTACAGCTTAGAGGAAATGAGCTTGGTGTTATAGTACAGCTGAGAGGAAATGAGCTTGGTGTTATAGTACAGCTGAGAGGAAATGAGCTTGGTGCTATAGTACAGCTGAGAGGAAATGAGCTTGGTGTTATAGTACAGTTTACAGGAAAAGTACAGTTTAGAGGAAATGAGCTTGGTGCTATAGTACAGAGAGGAAATGAGCTTGGTGCTATAGTACAGCTTAGAGGAAATGAGCTTGGTGCTATAGTACAGCTTAGAGGAAATGAGCTTGGTGCTATAGTACAGCTTAGAGGAAATGAGCTTGGTGCTATAGTACAGCTTAGAGGAAATGAGCTTGGTGTTATAGTACAGCTGAGAGGAAATGAGCTTGGTGTTATAGTACAGTTTAGAGGAAATGAGCTTGGTGCTATAGTACAGCTTAGAGGAAATGAGCTTGGTGCTATAGTACAGCTGAGAGGAAATGAATTTGGTGATATAGTACAGCTGAGAGGAAATGAGCTTGGTGTTATAGTACAGTTTAGAGGAAATGAGCTTGGTGCTATAGTACAGTTTAGAGGAAATGAGCTTGGTGCTATAGTACAGCTTAGAGGAAATGAGCTTGGTGCTATAGTACAGCTTAGAGGAAATGAGCTTGGTGCTATAGTACAGTTTAGAGGAAATGAGCTTGGTGCTATAGTACAGTTTAGAGGAAATGAGCTTGGTGCTATAGTACAGCTGAGAGGAAATGAGCTTGGTGTTATAGTACAGTTTAGAGGAAATGAGCTTGGTGTTATAGTACAGTTTAGAGGAAATGAGCTTGGTGCTATAGTACAGTTTAGAGGAAATGAGCTTGGTGCTATAGTACAGTTTAGAGGAAATGAGCTTGGTGCTATAGTACAGCTTAGAGGAAATGAGCTTGGTGCTATAGTACAGCTTAGAGGAAATGAGCTTGGTGATATAGTACAGCTTAGAGGAAATGAGCTTGGTGTTATAGTACAGCTTAGAGGAAATGAGCTTGGTGTTATAGTACAGTTTAGAGGAAATGAGCTTGGTGCTATAGTACAGTTTAGAGGAAATGAGCTTGGTGCTATAGTACAGTTTAGAGGAAATGAGCTTGGTGCTATAGTACAGCTGAGAGGAAATGAGCTTGGTGTTATAGTACAGTTTAGAGGAAATGAGCTTGGTGCTATAGTACAGTTTAGAGGAAATGAGCTTGGTGCTATAGTACAGTTTAGAGGAAATGAGCTTGGTGCTATAGTACAGTTTAGAGGAAATGAGCTTGGTGCTATAGTACAGCTGAGAGGAAATGAGCTTGGTGTTATAGTACAGCTTAGTGGAAATTAGCTTGGTGTTATAGCACAGTTTAGAGGAAATGAACTTGGTGTTATAGCACAGGGGAGAGGAAATTAGCTTGGTGTTATAGTACAGTTTAGAGGAAATGAGCTTGGTGCTATAGTACAGTTTAGAGGAAATGAGCTTGGTGCTATAGTACAGCTTAGAGGAAATGAGCTTGGTGCTATAGTACAGCTTAGAGGAAATGAGCTTGGTGCTATAGTATAGCTTAGAGGAAATGAGCTTGGTGCTATAGTACAGTTTAGAGGAAATGAGCTTGGTGCTATAGTACAGCTTAGAGGAAATGAGCTTGGTGCTATAGTACAGCTTAGAGGAAATGAGCTTGGTGTTATAGTACAGTTTAGAGGAAATGAGCTTGGTGCTATAGTACAGCTTAGAGGAAATGAGCTTGGTGTTATAGTACAGCTGAGAGGAAATGAGCTTGGTGCTATAGTACAGCTGAGAGGAAATGAGCTTGGTGTTATAGTACAGCTTAGAGGAAATGAGCTTGGTGTTATAGTACAGCTTAGAGGAAATGAGCTTGGTGCTATAGTACAGTTTAGAGGAAATGAGCTTGGTGCTATAGTACAGCTTAGAGGAAATGAGCTTGGTGTTATAGTACAGCTTAGAGGAAATGAGCTTGGTGCTATAGTACAGCTTAGAGGAAATGAGCTTGGTGTTATAGTACAGTTTAGAGGAAATGAGCTTGGTGCTATAGTACAGCTTAGAGGAAATGAGCTTGGTGCTATAGTACAGCTGAGAGGAAATGAATTTGGTGATATAGTACAGCTGAGAGGAAATGAGCTTGGTGTTATAGTACAGCTTAGAGGAAATGAGCTTGGTGTTATAGTACAGCTTAGAGGAAATGAGCTTGGTGCTATAGTACAGTTTAGAGGAAATGAGCTTGGTGCTATAGTACAGTTTAGAGGAAATGAGCTTGGTGTTATAGTACAGCTTAGAGGACATGAGCTTGGTGCTATAGTATAGCTTAGAGGAAATGAGCTTAGTGCTATAGTACAGATTAGAGGAAATGAGCTTGGTGTTATAGTACAGCTTAGAGGAAATGAGCTTGGTGCTATAGTATAGCTTAGAGGAAATGAGCTTGGTGTACAGTTTAGAGGAAATGAGCTTGGTGTTATAGTACAGCTTAGAGGAAATGAGCTTGGTGCTATAGTACAGTTTAGAGGAAATGAGCTTGGTGCTATAGTACAGTTTAGAGGAAATGAGCTTGGTGCTATAGTACAGCTTAGAGGAAATGAGCTTGGTGCTATAGTACAGCTTAGAGGAAATGAATTTGGTGATATAGTACAGCTTAGAGGAAATGAGCTTGGTGTTATAGTACAGCTTAGAGGAAATGAGCTTGGTGTTATAGTACAGTTTAGAGGAAATGAGCTTGGTGCTATAGTACAGCTTAGAGGAAATTAGCTTGGTGCTATAGTACAGCTTAGAGGAAATGAGCTTGGTGCTATAGTACAGCTTAGAGGAAATGAGCTTGGTGCTATAGTATAGCTTAGAGGAAATGAGCTTGGTGTTATAGTACAGCTTAGAGGAAATTAGCTTGGTGTTATAGCACAGGGGAGAGGAAATGAGCTTGGTGCTATAGTACAGTTTAGAGGAAATGAGCTTGGTGCTATAGTACAGCTTAGAGGAAATGAGCTTGGTGTTATAGTACAGCTTAGAGGAAATGAGCTTGGTGCTATAGTACATCTTAGACGAAATGAGCTTGGTGTTATAGTACAGCTTAGAGGAAATGAGCTTGGTGCTATAGTACATCTTAGAGGAAATGAGCTTGGTGATATAGTACAGCTGAGAGGAAATGAGCTTGGTGTTATAGTAAAGGGGAGAGGAAATTAGCTTGGTGTTATAGCACAGCTTAGAGGAAATGAGCTTGGTGCTATAGTATAGCTTAGAGGAAATGAGCTTGGTGCTATAGTACAGTTTAGAGGAAATGAGCTTGGTGTTATAGTACAGCTTAGAGGAAATGAGCTTGGTGCTATAGTACAGCTTAGAGGAAATTAATTTGGTGATATAGTACAGCTGAGAGGAAATGGGCTTGGTGCTATAGTACAGCTTAGAGGAAATGAGCTTGGTGCTATAGTACAGTTTACAGGAAATGAGCTTGGTCAAGTGAATTTTCATTAATAAAGTTGCAAGCACAACAAGAGACACAGTGTTGCGGAGTTTATTATTTCACATAGTATAGCTTAGAGGAAATGAGCTTGGTGTTATAGTACAGAAATGGTTGTACTTTGTTGGGGTCCGCCCGTCTGCGGCGTGAAGGCTTTGTTTTTGCCCCTGTTGCTGACTCACTGAAGAATCCATGCTGAGAGGAGATTAGGAGCTGTCCTTTCCTCTGCCAGGCATTTAAATTACATCCCTGTGGTTTTTCTTCAGTTGTCTGAAACCCACAGTCTGTAGGCCTGCACTTCAAGCTGCCTTTCACAAGTTTCTGGACAAAAAGATCCCTTTGTTATCTTCCTGTCTGAGAGTGGAGGCCAGCAAAGCGGGCTCATCTGATCGGCAATAAGAAGGAATGTTCGAGCAGGAGGGGAGAGTTCTTAACCTCCTGAGCATAACGATCGCTGCTCAAATAATCCTACTCATGCAGCCTATGAGTGTGCCAAGTCCACTTTGGAAAGAGATGAGCATGACAAGTTGTGTTGAGGCTCGATGCATTTGATTTGTAGCAGGTTGTAGTAATTTGTGAAAGGTTTTGGTATGCTAATCCCATCTCTCTCTCATACCTCCTGCAGAAGTGTAATAGATCAAACGACGGCGCTTTCATGATTCCACATAGGCAGGTGCAGTATGTCTTTACACATTACAAATGGGGGTTTAAACATTACAAACGGGGATTATTTTTTACCTTATTTGAATTGTCATTTAATTTGTTTTTAATTTGCAGCCTGATATCGGTGCGGCGCTCCTGGAGCCTGCCATCCCTCTAAAAAAAAACCGAGAGTTATTTCCCCCCTATAATAACACATCTCATTAAAACCCATCACCTGGTTGAGTGATTTCTGGAATTTAAAATGTCAGAGCGTATACACGCTTTCCCATTTCCCACCTTTGTAAACAAGCCCTCGATAGGTCTTCTTCTTGTCAAGTCTATAACGAGGGGGGAGGTTTTTATGGGGATACAGGGGTTTGCACATGCCAGGATATGCAGGCAGTTCAGTACATTAGATTTTTTTTGCTGGACTATTACTTGTGTTTGTCTCTTCCTCCAGACACCAGAGGTCTTTTTTCGCTTGATTTGGGCACCTGCAAAAAATGAATGTGCAGAAAGGGGCATCACAACCTTATCCAATCAATCGGCAGGATTTGGTTTCCAGCCGTAGGCGGCATTGCACCAAGGGCCCAAGCTTTAGTGCCTCTCAAAAGGTCTGCTTTCATTCTTACTTTACAAAGAAAGAATTGATAAGGATTAAATAATTGTCTGATTCTTTTTTCCACGGGGGGATGAACTGAGATTAGACAGATAGGAGAGGAACAGGAGTTAATTAACACCAGCTAGCCCTTTGAGGGCCCACGACACCAGGAGCACGGCAACGAAACATGAGGGCAGTTGGCCTATAGCAAGTGTGTTCATTGAACGTGTCATTTCCTCGACAGCCAATCACAGCTGTGCTTTCGAACAGCACCTTCATTCATTTGTCAACTGTGTGCACATTTTTAAGGAAATATAATTTGTCAAAACAACCTTGGCATACTACAAAAACTGTTTATAGAGAATATCAGGAATATCAGAGAGCTTTCATATGTAAAGTATTAAAAAAAACTGAATGGCCCTTGTGTTTCTTCTGTCTCAACGCCTTTGCATGTCTGCAAATGAGTCGTGGCAGACAGAGAGTGCAGTGGGAATTCTCAGAGCTGTGTTTGTGGGGCAATATTGTTCCTGTATTTATTTTGTTTTCTTAGTTTGTAGGTGGTGTAATAACCAGTGGTTATTTTTTTCATTACGTAGGCAAAAAAAAACAACGTAATTGTGTCATGTTGAGGGAGAAGATCGCTTGGTTTTTCAGTGGCTTGGACAAAACAGCAGCATGTTATTGTTAACAAAAATTGGAATTCAATACGTTAGCCATTCAGTGCTTAGTAAATACGTGAGAGATCAGGCAATGCAGCGGACACGCCTCTGGTCAATGCAATTACATGCTAAAGAGTGTGTAATATACAGCGCACTGAAACATAAACACATTTATCTCATTGTCAATCTCATAATCGGATTAATTCTTCCTGGTCATCAATGCAGCAGGAACCTTCCAGTATTGAACAAGCTGCTGAGAAATATTGATTAGAACATTTTTGCAAGAATACTTTATTTGGCAAAAAATGTATGCGGCCACCACTGCAATATATGTGGAAGAGCTTGAACAGTATTTCAGTATTTTAGTTCAGCGCTTCATTTTAAGATTTTTTAAATACGAGGATGATTCTTAATCCATTTTTTAAACCGTTGCCACCTTGTGAGACACAAAAATCTGGCGGTTGGCTTATAGGAGTCATTATAAATCAGTGATGCACACAATACAGGATTTGGTTTTGAATTCAGCTGAATATCTTCCCATTTCGGGAGAGTTCGATACGGCCTAATGCTTGGGATCAAGAGAATTAAATTAATTTTTACTGTGCAAATGCAGGCCCGTGTTCTGCAGTGGTATTTAAATGTTAAAGTATATTTTATACAGTAACAGAATGGTTATCATAAAGCAACTGAACTGTTCCGAACATTGCTATTGTGAAAATGCCTCCTCTAGAGGTATTTTTCAGTCGGCTATTTGAATTGTTAATTTAAGGCTCACTGACATGATGAATAGTGAGAGCAATAGTCTGACTGAACGTACTCTGGAAATTCCACAGAAAAAAAACAACATAGAGTGGAATGTTGCAATGATGCTAGAATTTGCACCCGGAAAAAACAGTGATGGACTCTGGACTGCCTTCAATTACAAACAAACTCACGCAGCTGTTGACAAGATGATGGCTGTGAAAATACATACTTTACACGGCTTTGGTGGACGTTGGACTCGCACAGCTGCAACAACCGTGAAGAGAGATGCTTTAAACGTCCGTCGTTTCTTTCTTTCCCCTCTGACAGAAGTATAGCTGGCGTGAAGGATGATGGAAATTGGAGAGTACTTGGGACAAATGTATTGCGCGCACAGTACAGAATAACACGGCAACGGGCGTCTGATTTAAAGGATTTAAAGGTCTTGCTTTCGGCCTGCTATGCCCCCTTTAGAGCCCCAAAATACCAGCTGCCACACCAATTACTGCTGAGTATATCCAACAGCAGTTATGAGTATATCCAACAGCAGTTATGAGTATATCCAACAGCAGTTATGAGTATATCCAACAGCAGTTATGAGTATATCCAACAGCAGTTATGAGTATATCCAACAGCAGTTATGAGTATATCCAACAGCAGTTATGAGTATATCCAACAGCAGTTATTCATTCACTCTATATCTTGCTGGTTAAAAATCCAAAGTGAAGATCCGTGGCTTAGCAATGGATTGGTCATGATCACAGAAGTGATTTTCATTTTATTTATTTGTTTAGTGTGACGCTTCTGATGGCGAGCAACGCTGTCGACCTGCAACTGGAAATAAAGTATTTTTTAAAGCTTTAGTAAGATTTGGTATGGTGTTCAGCCAGATCTTTTCAGCTTGGTTCAGTAATTGGCGACAGTCCAATAAAATTGCCTCCTTTATGACTGAGCAGCTTAATCGAGGAGATGCCATGTTAGAGAGCATGGCCACTTGGATTTGTTAGCACAACAGAGCAGAGAGCAGCAAATGGCAGAGACCTGTCAGCTTTTGGGGACAGTAGTGTATGCTTTGGCCCCGGTATTAATTAATTAATATAATACGTAAAATAATTTATTCATATAATATAATATGATATATAATAATTCATATAATTAACTCTTATGTTCATGTCTCTCAAAAACATGTGTGTGTGTGTGCACGTTAGTGTGTGTGTGTGCGTCACTCTCGTAATTCACCCTCTTAAGTGCATTAAGTGAGCTGTTACCGTTTATGGTAATGCCTGATGCCACAGCCTATTCACTTAATAAGCCTTATTCTACAGGACAGTGGACAGCATTCTGGCATCTCTCTCTGTCCCTTGGCACTCTCCCCTGTCATTCTCTCCTGCCCGTCAGCCCCCCTCCCCTCTTTAACAGGAGGAGTGTCACTTTCTCCTACCGCTCCTCGCTGCCACTTCTCCACTCTCCTGCTGTCTATCATCTCCTGGCACTGACTGCTGTTCTGGGTATACTATGACCTGTACGACCACGCCCACTTTAACCTATGAAATATGAGAACATAGTGGCTTTTGCCTGAGACGTGAGCACAGAGCTTCGCTACAACATTACTGCGTGTAAACCAGGCCTCTCTAAGAAAGTGGCTGGCCGGTGTCAGTATTTCAGTGGGAGTGGCTCTCCGTCTTTTCCGGTGACGGTTTGGCTTCTCCCTACTCCCTCATGGTCTCGGAAATTCTCTCTCAGTCCACAAACTGGCCTCCTGTTCCAGTTGAACTGCCTACAGAGACTAGAGGAAAATGAGTGAATTGCTGATCGAATTGACGACTCGTGTGAAATCACTGCGCCTCGTTATTACTCTCTTCACCAGAAGAAAACCTCTGTGCTTACTGTACACACAGGAGAATTTACCGGAAGCTCTGTTTTCATGGTAATGAAAGCAACACTGTTTGTTCCCTAGAGCTCCACAGTAACGCTTCCCCTAAGGCTAGCAAAATGCTTGCTACTGATCTATGCTATCATACCACAAACTGGCGTCAGATGACAAAATTATTTAGAAAAGGAAATATATCTTTCTTTCTCTCTCACTTTCTCTCTCTCTCTCTCTCTCTCTCTTTCTCTCTCTCTTTTTCTCTCCCTCCCTCTCTCCCCCACCTCAGACCACTATCGGCAATAGATATTTATTGAGCTTTCAGTTAGGAGAGTACAGTGCCTGTGCGCATTTATACAGCACATAGTATCACGTCACATTTTATAAAGTGCACAGTTTTCATAACTTACTGCTAGATATTGGTTCAAGGAGACCCTTGCACCGACATTCCGTACTCTGGGTGTGACTCAGGGCCACAGGGCGGCTTTATTGCTCTGCCAGGCATTGTGTGTGCCTGTCAGTGCAGAGCGCCGGGCCAAACCACGGCCCCCGACAAACTGAGGCCTTGGCCGAGTATTTATATATCGCCCTTGGAGCTCTGTGCATTATGTGCCATTTCTGAGGCTCATAAATTAAATAAAGAAATAAGCAAGTAAATAAATAAATAAATAAATAAATAAAAGGTCTTCAGGACTCTGTGTTCTTAGGAGTGACCCCCTTCCAAATGCAGACCGTTGTGTTGGTTGGACAGACATATAGCGTTTTTTTGTTTTTGTGACTCTGTACGACCTTGGTGTTCTTATGAACACCAATCTTAAGGCTTAAGGGATGGTTAAAGATTTAAAAAGACTAAAAGAAAGACAATACACCACATAGTGGCAACGATAGTTATTGCAGTCGATAATTATTGTTGCGCTAAGCCCCCAAACCCTACCCTAACTGCTGTGATATTTTAAATATATGATGTCAGCAGGGGTCTGTGTGAGGCTGAAGATAAAATACCTTAGAGTTATTATTATTATTATTATTATTATTATTATTATTATTATATTCATCATTCTTTTCCTGAGCGACTTTCTTTTTTTGTATCCATTTTACACGGCTGGATATATACTGAAGAAATTCAGCTATCTTGCTTCCCTATCTGAGAATCAAACCTGCAACCTTTGGGTTACAAGCCCAGTTCCTTACCCATTATACGACATTTTCACCCCAGTTCATTTCTGGGGCGGCAGTGTAATTTCCTGATTAATTGTTTTCCTATGGCTTGGGAGAAGGCCACTACTGGAACCTGCATGTTTCCTGACAAGGGGGACCGAGCCGGAGCAGATGGGCACTGGGCTGAATCAGGCTCTGTGTAGGCCTGGCATGAGCTGACTGCCAAGCATCTCCCCTCCCCCACAAGGCCCTCGCTCTCCTCAATTACAGTCTTTAGCATAGACTGAGGCTAGCGCATAATGGGAATCTAAAGCTAGCATTAGCCCGCTAGTGCCCTCTTCCAGGGGTTCCACTGAAAGGCACTACATTCATTTCCAGAGCGATGTCTTTTTGAACTCTTTCCAAGCAATTCTGTTGATTGCCTAAAGGTTCTTTGGCCATGGTGAAGACGTTTTTTTTCTCCTGCGTTTAGGGAGTAAGGTGATAAGCACTGTGTGTATGTCCTAGTGTGAGATGCCTCTTCAATCTCATCGTGGTTTCCACAAAAAGGCACTTATGTAATGAGACCAGCAGGCATGGTTAACCCCTGCCAACAGCGCTAAGCCCCCAAACGCACTAACACAATAGTCTATTTGGTTCAATGAAAGGTCGTGCCGGTTTTATGTGATCATGCACGTTCCACGCTGGGAGAGACCAGCTGAAAATACTTCCAAAGAGAGCTGTCAGACACTGTCACTGTCAAACATTCGCCTCTGAAAAGTGGAGCTCCAGAAAACTTGGGAAATTTCCACCCTGCCAGATACCTATTTCTACTCCCACCTCTTTTCACTTTCATCCTAGATCGTTCTTTCTCTCTCTCCCTCCCTCCCTCTCTCTTTCCCTCTTTCTCCCCTCTCCCCACCCTCTCTCTCTCTCTCTCTTTCTCCCCTCTCCCCACCCTCTCTCTCTCTCTTTCTACTCTTCCCACCCTTTCTCTCTTTCCCTCCCCTCTCTCCACCCTCTCTTTCTCTCTCCTCTTTTTCTCTACCTCTCTTTTCCCCAATATATTTCTCTCTTCTCTCTCTCTCTCCTCTCTCTCTCCATCTATTCCCCCTCTCTCTCTCCCCCTCTCCCCCTTTCTCTCTCTCTCTCCCCCCATCTCCCCCTTTCTCTTTCTCCATCTATTCCCCCCCCTCTCTCTCCCCCTCCCCCCTCCCCCTTTCTCTCTCTCTCCATCTATTCCCCCCCTCTCCCCCTCCCCCTCTCCCCCTTTCTCTCCCCCCCTCTCCCCCTTTCTCTCTCTCTCTCTCTCTCTCTCTATTCCCCCCTCTCTCTCCCACTCTCCCCCTTTCTCTCTCTCTCCCGCGCGCTATTCCCCCCTCTCTCTCCACATCTCCCCCCTCTCCCTCTCCCCCTCCCCCCTCTCCCCCTTTCTCTCTCTCTCTCTCTCTCTATCCCTCCCTCTCTCTCCCCTCTCCCCCTCTCTCTCCCCCTCCCCCCTCTCCCCCTTTCTCTCTCTCTCTCTCCCCCCTCTCCCTCTCTCTCCCCCCTCTCCCCCTTTCTCTCTCTCTCCCCCTCCCCCCTCTCCCCCTTTATCGCTCTCTAGCTCGCTCTCTCTCTTTCTCTCTCTCTCTCTCTCTCTCTGTCACGTGTGTCCTTCACAGTCTTTCTGAAAATGACAGCAGCAGCAGCAGCAGCAGCAGCAGCAAAGCCAGCAGCAGCAAAGCCAGCAGCTTTTTGAAAATCATGTAAAATCTTTTGTGACCCTGGCAGACCTAATCTTCTTTTTTATCGTTCTGCTCCCGGGTGCTATAAAGGTTCTGAAATATATTTCTGATGTTCTGTGGAAGCAAATCAGAAATATATCCTCACGCTGTTGAAAGCGGTTCAGTTAATATAATGGTTAATTTCATAAACCAACGTTCAGCTGCAGCTCATTTTAAATACCCAGGTTAATTCTTAGGACTTGACTCAGTTGCACCCATGGTAAACAGTTAGGCAATACGTACTATTTGATGTCTCAAGAGTTAGTAAACCCCTATGGGGTTGCTGAGGGGGATGCGGGGGATGGCAGTGTAGTGTAATAGTTAAGGAACTAGCCTTGTAACCGAAAGGTTGCAGGTTCGATTCCCAGGGAGGACACTGCCATTGTACCCTTGAGCAAGGTACTTAACCTGAATTGCTTCAGTATATATCCAGCTGTATAAATGGATGTTGTGTTGTGATATATAAAAGTCACTCTGGATAACAGCGTCTGCTAAATGCCTGTAACGTAATGTAATGTGCTAAGGCACTGTTCTAGTGTGTGTCTTATGGGCAGGGCAGGTTGTATGTACCCATCAGAATACATGCACATATGGTATTCTGGGCAAGACATTTTAAACGGGGTAATGAACAGCACACACATATGTTTTGATGAAAGCTTGCTAGCCAAAACGTTTACACTGTGCCATTTTTGGAGCGCTGTACCAAGTGTGCGAGTGTCATTTTGTCTTAGACTGTTCTAGTGTGTGGCTACAGTGGGGCATTAAGCCCTGAGTATTGTGGGTGGGGCTCATATTGTGGGTGGGGC
The DNA here is from genome assembly GCA_022702515.1 of Ilyophis sp. 1 JC-2022. Lineage (NCBI taxonomy): Eukaryota > Metazoa > Chordata > Actinopteri > Anguilliformes > Synaphobranchidae > Ilyophis > Ilyophis sp. 1 JC-2022. Next base: position 37,789,517 of record CM040398.1, read on the forward strand.
TCGGGAGTGGAGGTTTACCGCCAGCGGGTTCTCCGTGCATTGTTTGGTCAATCGGTCACCTGCATAAAGTTGGGGATTCAATCAATGTTGGTTCTTAACTCTGACCATCAATTAAAAGTAATTATATATATTTTTTCTTCTTCGCAAACACAGTTTGACAAGTTTGTGGTTTTGTGATCGCAGAATTCGCCAAACTGAATTCATAAAGAATGAAATGTAACGCTTGCATTAGTCAAAAGTCAACGACGAATGTTGATTGAATACAGGCCAATGTGTTGGCCTCAGGCTCAATGTTTGTGAGCCTGACTGGTGGAGTGTGCAATAAGTGTAAAGAAGCAGTGGTTGAGACCACACACAGGCTTGTCTATGCTATCACGAAATCGATAGAATGGGAAAAATGCCACAAAAACATCACACATTTTAAAATGATGCACTATTATTTAGACGGATTATAAAAAGAAGAGATTGCCAGTGTAAAGGGCTGGCTGGTGTTACAGGGTGATAATGAAGTCAGTGGACTGACTTAGTGGTTAATAAGCTTTTGTTAGGGGTGAGCCTACAAGAGCGGCCTCAGTGCAGGAGAAGGGATTAAAAGCACCGAGGGTGGCATGCAGGTTTGTGCATCCCAACCAAAATAAAGCCCTTTGCTTTAATTGCAAAAAATGTTCATTATTGTTGGTTTTAATTGGTTTTCTCATTCAGATGTGGAACGGAGTTTATTTCATGCTCTGTGCAATCAAGAGCGCTGAAACTAATGAGTTCTACCTAGGTTTATTGCATTAGCTTAATTGTAATCGTACACGTTTGATAAGGACTGGAGCGACATGCAGTTCTCCATTGATCTCTCGCCCCCCCCCACCCCCCCCCCCTCTCATGTACATAAACGCATAAACACACGAACGCAGAACTTACACCCCCTCTCATGTACATAAACGCATAAACACACGAACGCAAAACTTACACCCCCTCTCATGTACATAAACGCATAAACACACGAACGCAAAACTTACACCCCCTCTCATGTACATAAACGCATAAACACACAAACGCAGAACTTACACCCCCTCTCATGTACATAAACGCATAAACACACGAACGCAGAACTTACACCCCCTCTCATGTACATAAACGCATAAACACACAAACGCAGAACTTACACCCCCTCTCATGTACATAAACGCATAAACACACGAACGCAAAACTTACACCCCCTCTCATGTACATAAACGCAAAAACACACGAACGCAGAACTTACTCCCCCTCTCATGTACATAAACGCATAAACACACGAACGCAGAACTTACACCCCCTCTCATGTACATAAACGCATAAACACACGAACGCAGAACTTACTCCCCCTCTCATGTACATAAACGCATAAACACACGAACGCAGAACTTACACCCCCTCTCATGTACATAAACGCATAAACACACGAACGCAGAACTTACTCCCCCTCTCATGTACATAAACGCATAAACACACGAACGCAGAACTTACACCCCCTCTCATGTACATAAACGCATAAACACACGAACGCAGAACTTACTCCCCCTCTCATGTACATAAACGCATAAACACACGAACGCAAAACTTACACCCCCTCTCATGTACATAAACGCATAAACACACGAACGCAGAACTTACACCCCCTCTCATGTACATAAACGCATAAACACACGAACGCAGAACTTACACCCCCTCTCATGTACATAAACGCATAAACACACGAACGCAAAACTTACACCCCCTCTCATGTACATAAACGCATAAACACACGAACGCAGAACTTACTCCCCCTCTCATGTACATAAACGCATAAACACACAAACGCAGAACTTACTCCCCCTCTCATGTACATAAACGCATAAACACACGAACGCAGAACTTACACCCCCTCTCATGTACATAAACGCATAAACACACAAACACAAAACTTACTCCCCCTCTCATGTACATAAACGCATAAACACACAAACGCAGAACTTACACCCCCTCTCATGTACATAAACGCATAAACACACAAACGCAGAACTTACACCCCCTCTCATGTACATAAACGCATAAACACACGAACGCAGAACTTACACCCCCTCTCATGTACATAAACGCATAAACACACGAACGCAAAACTTACACCCCCTCTCATGTACATAAACGCATAAACACACGAACGCAGAACTTACACCCCCTCTCATGTACATAAACGCATAAACACACGAACGCAGAACTTACACCCCCTCTCATGTACATAAACGCATAAACACACGAACGCAGAACTTACTCCCCCTCTCATGTACATAAACGCATAAACACACAAACACAAAACTTACAGAAACTAAAAGGCATTCATGGAATGCCTTGTTTTAAGTGGGTATACTGAAGAAATATTTCTATGTGCTATCTAGCATTATAGAACAGAATGGTAGCATTCCTGATATCTCACCTCTCTCTCTCTCTCTCTCTCTCTCTCTCTCTCTCTCTCATTCATTCTTAAAATCAGCATTGTTGTCAATTTAATAGTTAATTCTCCTTGCAAAAAAATGTATGGTTCCACAAGAATAAAAGGGATAAATTAAGGGAGGTGAAAAAAGAAAAAAGGAGCTAATTAAGTCACACTCCAGGAGAAACAAATTGAGATCAATGGCTGGTTTGGGTTCTGTGATATTTCAGTAATAATGTTGAAAACAAAGCGGGCAACATGAAGCATGAGTACAATAGAAAAGTTGTCAGCCGACGTACAGAATATTTTACTTAACTCTGAAAGGCCCACCAGCTGCCCCACCCCCTCTCCCCCCAATTAGCTTGAACACAATTTCTGGTCTCTTTTGTTTGTCAGGTGTTAATGGCTTTGTGTTCTGCTTTTCTTTCACCTGTTTCTGTCAGTCACACAAACGGAGGAAATACACACAGACAAAGTGACTTTGTTCCGGCTCCTGTTAATGAGGGAAAATACGTAACAGATGAAACTTTTTGCGAAGTTGACAGAACGGAAGTGGTTTGTTCTTTATAGATAGTCGGGGAACATTTGTTTCTACAGTGATTTGTGTACTATATTAAGGCATGCATAGTGATTGCAGCTCACCAAAGTCTATGACATAGAGAGTGAATGAGGGATTATTTTGTTAATGTTAAAAAAGCAAACTTAACACTTGCTGGGTGCCTTTTAAAAAATTTAAAAAAAGCATCAAATTGAGCTCAGGTTTGATGCATTGCTAGACTGCCGCGCTGTGGGATCTAAAGCTTGGCTGGACTCATTAGTATCATAGCTTTTCAGAGCTCTCTGAACTTCAGCACAAACCTCATTACAGCCTGGCCTTCTCTTCTCTGGGCACACGTCTGAAACTTTAATCATTCAGTATCACTGGAAATTTATCTGAAGAAGTAAACAAATTAACTATTGTCACTCTTGAACTATGAAAGAGAAAGGGATAATTAGCTGTGAATTGTTGATCCCAAGGGCATTTAAAAATATCACATGGTGCCAGTAAATTAGTGGAACATTAAGTCATGCTGAATTTATCACAACGTGTTTTAATAGCTTTTATGCATGTGCAGATTTTGGTTATGGACAGTGAAACCGCAGATTTAGAATCACACATCACTGTGCGTTCCCCATAAATGCGTATACTTCTCCATACATTTTGCCATGAATAAAATAACTTTATAAAGTGTATGTGTACTCTTTCTAGGAAGAAAATGAAGGAACTAAAATATGTTGTGCTTAGCAACTGAGTGGCTTCTTGTTATGATTTCAGTAAAGGGGAGACACTCTTCAGAAAGTGTACACTCTTAGTGGATAACATTAAGCTTAATATTACAAATACACTTCAGAAAGTGTATACTTTTAGTGGATAACATTAAGCTTAATATTACAAATACACTTCAGAAAGTGTACACTCTTAGTGGATAACATTAAGCTTAATATTACAAATACACTTCAGAAAGTGTACACTCTTAGTGGATAACTTTAAGCTTCATATTACAAATGCTCTTCAGAAAGTGTACACTCTTAGTGGATAACATTAAGCTTCATATTACAAATAATTTGTTTTCTTGGCTTAGTGTCGTCATTACTGTAATCCTTAAGAAGATGAATGCAGACAGCTAATGCACCGTAGCAACCGTGATGTGTGTTTGTGCCCGTCCTGTCGCCACACACTGGGCTATAGCCATTCGTCCTCCATTGAGCTCTAATGGAAATAAACAGAGATGTTTAATGCATGAGGGATGTCAGCGGTACTCCTGAGTGATGGGAAAGTGCTTTCTGTTGAATGCCGAGCATGTATAAAAAACCTAATCTTGTAGGGGGGTGGAGTGGGTGGGCAGATTTAACTGTCCGTCTCACTCAGCTGTGAATGACCTGTCAGGGAGGATGAGATGACACGCCTCAGATCTCGCTCGTGTTGACCATATTTCGGCTTCTACCAGTCTCTCTCAATTCCCATTTTTCTTTTGCCTCTAGACTCACTTCATGTGCTTCTCGCTTTGCCCTCTGAATCTCTCGTTTTCTCCGGGGGGGGGGGGGTGTCAGGCCTGATTTATCACCCCCACCTTTCCACTGTTTATTTTTTATTTATTTATATACTGTATATATTTTTTATTTTGTTTCTGACTTTCCCCAGTTTGGAAGCTAATTGTACTCGAGTACGATTCAATTCTCAGTGTTTTGCGGAGAATTTGCCGCTACACAATCCTGTCGGCCAGCGGTAGGAAGGAGGTCGCCTCGTCTTCTCCAAAGCGTGACTCCTGGTGCCCCTGACTGTGATTTCAGCGCTGCACGGAGCCCATTTGTGCGCTGCAATTCTCCCCGCTGAGTTCCACCCACCCACCTCGGGAGTGGCCGTCCAATTTTGCCGCTCCCTCAAGGCAACGGCCATACTGGTATCTGGCAGGACCCGGGCACGGACCCAGACCCTGACTCAAAGGCCAATGCTTTTACTGCTGTGACACCACGGCACTTAATTCTTTTTAATAGGTTACAGACAATTCACCGTTAGGAAAATTAATTCCAATTAAATAAAATACATTTGATAGCCGTTTGCCTGCGGCTCTGGCTGGAGAAGCCGTCAGAAGGTCAGAAATAAAACCCACATCAACTGCTTCCTCACTGAAATCCACCCCGCGCAGCGGAAAAGCCGCTTTGGAGAATGTGTCACACTTTCTCTGTCGTAATCCCGGGATTAAAATCAGGATAGGGATAAATGTGGAGTTTTTATACACTCATCTTTAAAGAGTGATGCCTCGTCTTTGGACAGTCTGGCAGTAGTGAGTGGCTAAATGGCCCTGTCATACTTTGCATGGCTCTTCTGAATGATGTGATATTTGTATCCTGTGCGATGACTAGAACACTGCAATTCTAGCGTAGCTGCACCCCGTTCTAATAGCTCATTATGGCTCTCGCTCATTACCACCTATCTTTATCCTGTAATGTAATGTTCAGCCCTTTTGGACATTCACAATGGTTTAAAGCACTTAGTGTTATCAAATGAGGGCTTTCTGACTACAACGAGGATGCCCTTATCCACAAGTCTGAACAATAAACCAGCAATGTGAATTAAATCTTTGCAAACTAACGAACCTTCAAGAAAAAACGAAACCAAAAATGAACAAAAACAAAAACAAAGTCAAAATCAATGCCAGCACAGAATGTTATCATGATGGAGACAATCACTACGGAGACAAAATTAGAATTTAACTAATTAAATTACACTATTATGTCACTAGTTTATCGTTGCTTTCAACCTGATATCACACCGGTACCTCCCCAAGTAAACGCAGACGCCCAGGAATGCCTTTCATATTCAATACGACATGTTTACCATTCAAACAACAACTGTGCAGCCTTTTTCTAAGTTTTCATAAACCTACAGAAATAGGTTTGAAATGGATATTGGAATTCATCTATGCTGAGCAGAAATATGTGAACTTTTAAATTGTGATATTTCAAACCTTGCATGTGCAAATCATACATCTGTAGTTATACAGCGAGCTGCTTTTGAGGAAGAGGAAAAATAAGTCACATTAAATGCAGGCTAGTTCTTAAACTTCATTGCTGGGTACTGACATTCCATAGTAGGACATTTTAGATGTAGAAAATATGCTGTGGCTGAATACGGTTAACGGCAATGTGTGCATACACTCTCTACTGGATCCAACATGGAGCTTCCCCCAATGAAGCTGTCTCTACTGGGGGATAACTGCCACCACTCTCCGCACGATTAACCTCCAGGTCAGTGGTCCATGTAAAATGATCCATTATTAATTACGGTTATTAACACATGCAGGTCCAGGGGGAACAGGAATAACTCACTAAACTGCCATTGCGCACACGTGGGTATATTGGATACGTAACTGATGATCTGTGTTTTCGAGTGAGCGATATGTCACCGAGGCCTACACACACAGACAGACTGACATTTCCACGGTGAAGTATTTTAGTGCAGGGCTATGGTTGCCTTTTATGACAGTAACCCTTTCTGTACAGTAGGAAAGGCCATTTTCTGCAGTGAGCACATTATCAGAGCCTCCTTGATTTTGGCGTGAAAGGCATCCTCTCTCAGACAGCCACGCCCGCAACAAGACACTTTTCGGAGCGCCATCAGTATTTTATGGGCTTGCTCATTTCCTCCTCCAAGCCAGCGGCTGTGCTGTGTGAAGTGACCTGGGTGAAATCCTTATGCCTTTATGACAGGCTCTGATGGCACAGCTGTGTTTCCCAAATCACTGAGCTCAAGCGACTCCCTTCGTGATCAATACGTCCCATTTGTGCACCCTTAGCAGTCACGCCATAGTTATTCCATTAAGTGCCTGATTACAGTAACAGTCTATAACATCAGCTTCATACACTCTTTCACTTTTCAGGACCTGAAGTCATCTTGTCATAATCTGCACTTGTAACATATTAACCATATTAAAGTATAAGCTAAGCTGCTAATAATGTGCACCGAGCAAAATTTCACATAAAGTTTGAGCACTGGATTGACAAATAATATCCGGAATGAAATGCTACACATGTTTTGCATTTAATGTCTTCCTTGTCAAAATGGTTCATCCCGAGCAGAAGTGAATTTTATCTCGTGCGGTGTAGTTAATGAAGTTAATTAATCTACGTCTCTCGTTTCGTTCCATTCAGAGTCATTTGAAACGGCTTCTGAAGGGAGCCATAGGAAGTTTGCATAATGAACAGTCTGTCTGTAGAGCTGATAAAGATACTTTGAACACAGAAGGAGAATCAAAAGGTTTTAATATGCCGAAGCTAAGAAGCTAAAAGCCCGAATTGGCTTGTGCAAAGTGAACGGGCAGCTTAGGTGACATCAATCTCTGGTGTGAGATTGAAAGCTATCCATTTAGAAACAGAAAAAATAAATGTTACGTGTAATTTTGGTTAAAGAAAGGAGTAAAAGATGTCGTGGAATGTAGGCAGAACGGCATGAGGAAATCACACCCTGTATTTCTGTTTAAGTGCTTTGTGTGTGATTGTGTGTGATTGTGTGTGATTTTTGGTGCGTTTGTGTGCAGGCGTGTGTTTTTTAACTTATTTTTAAAGCCCCAGGGAACAAAGCCTAAAATCGTTAGAATGTATGTATGACATCAAACTTGAGTGTGGTATTAAGCATCTACCAAAGTTTGAATGAAAAAAAAAAAAGTATAAATATGATAAAACACCGCTCAAAAACAGCTGAATTAGCTGAATAGACCTGCATTAGGACGGTCAGGGCGTGGTTGTAATATTCTAATAAGCACGCTTGATTGACATTCCTCTGTCCAAGAAGACACTCGGCATCACGCAACAAAAATACAAAATGGCGGGGAGAATCGGGGTTGTACAACCATACAAACCTACCGACACTGAATCTGAGAGTGTAGAAAATCCACAACCAGATAACCCGCAAAAAATCAGTCAAAAGAGAGTGAATATGGGAGGGAGTGGAATAATGGGGGTACCCTCTCCCCCCCCACACACACACAAACAAACACACACACACACACACACACACACACACAAACACACACACACAAACACACGCACACACACACAAACACACACACACACACACACAAACACACACAAACACACACACACAAACACACACACACACACAAGAATGAAAAGAACTCATGCAATAAAATGGGTTTTAAACTTTGATGGGTGCGATTATTCTAACGTTCTCATTGGTGTTTAGCGGACTGCTGCTCCACTTTCCTTGTTCTTCCAGCGACGCTGTGTCTTATGCTCCATTTACAGCGCACAGTCTGGCTTTTTGTATCCTAACTACTTTTTACTTACGGACGCTTTTCAGTGACTTTATTAAATGCAATCGCTATAGCGACAGATAGGGAAATCTAATGCGCAGCTGATTTCGGGTGTAATATGTAAAAATAATACTGTCCTCTCAGAACAATGCAGTTTTGAATAAGTAAACTCATATTGCAGTGTATTTCATTGCGTGTTCTGTGGAAAACACTCATACTGAAATGCAATACGGTGAGCGTTGTTTTTCAACGCCAGTGCGCGGCTCTCGTGCCACAATTAAATGTAATACTGACCTCTGAATGTAATCCACGTCCCCATTGCATTTAGTTCTGAACATGACAAAATGTTAAGCAATAGTTATTATTGTATTCATTGGACTGCAGAGTGGCCTGCCATTGCTTTTCAATGCCAGCACACAGTTTTCGTGCCACAATTAAATGTAACACACACTTGTGAATGTAAGCGACGTGCCCATTGCATTTTGCTCTGTGACCACTGGGTGTGTGACAATTCAAAGCAAATTCTAAGTATTTATTGAGCTGCAGAGTGATCTGTCGTTGCTTTTATTGAAGCACCGCAGCATTCCCGTGCCTAAATTAAATGCAATAAACTGTCCAATCATAGATTGGGGGCGAAAGCCAATGTATTATTTTTGTATCCAAACATTACTTAGTCACACTAACATTACCTAATCACACTGACTGTGATGGTGAAATATTTTAGTATACTAAGTGGTTGTGGCTGTAAATAGTAACAGTATCGAAGGATAGGTCTGAATTTGCAGAGATAGGCTATTTGATAGATTTGGCCGCCCTATATGTGTGTATGTATGTATGTATGTATGCATGTATGCATGCAATTCACGGAACAATTTAGGGTTTACAACCGTAATATACTGTACACTCACACACCGACAGCCAGTGCGAATCAATCAGTGATACGTTCCCATGGTGCAGGTCTTTTATTACGCCTCTCTGTGAACACTGTAGATTCAACAGTACAGTAGAAACAGTAACCGCAGTACTTGGATGCAGTTTGACACTTCAAGTGACAATAAATCTAACTGACCCGCTCATTCAGGGCTGTCATAAAACAGCATGCAGTGATCGTTTTATGAGGGAAATTTTTTTTTATTATCTTGGACAAAATTGCACTTTTGTGGGCTTTTCATAAGCATGTACTTTTGTATAAGTTCAGCGGGAACCCTTAGCAAGCTCATCAGCATACTTTTTGTATTTATCAAAGGTAATATGTCTGTCTGTTTCTTTCTGAAACATTTGTCCTTTTACATTTGACAGTTCTCTGTCGGTCATCAAGCTTTGACAGGGGGCCATTTTGGTTTAGATTTAGGGTCAAGGTCAAGGTCAAGGTGGAAAGAGAAGCTGCGGAACACAATCACACAAGCACAACATCCCGACATCCATGACTTGACTTGTCCCTTCATTTTTCAAATAGGAGGATGTTAACCAAGGGGCTGGGTCTTGGAAACTTTACAACATGCATTCAACCATTATAATTAATGCCTTAGGTCAGCCAGTTTGTGCAAACCACAATTATACAATTATTTGATGCCTATTTATTCTATGTAATATACTTTGTTTGTTTGAAATACACCTTTCACATATAAAAAAAAAAAACTTCTATTGCACATAAGTTAGAAAGTTCCAAATGTTTGAGAAATAACTTGATTTCGTCCCAACAAAATCTCCATCTCCAAAAAGAGTTGACATGGCTGGGAGATATGTGAACTACCATCTAACGCACTGTCACTGGGGTTACAGATATGAGAGAGAGAGAGAGAGAGATGGAAAAAGCATAGCCAGACATGGGAGCTGTCTCAGCAGAGCAGAAGTAGTGACACACTTTTGTAGAAGCCGTATGTGCTTCAAGGCACAAAGAGGATTAAGTGAGTGATCGAGCCCATTAGAGTTATTTAGCTCCCCACACTTTTTTAGTCACTCTTAGTAATCATTGTTAAATTAAATTATTCCAATCACAACCTGATAAGAGAATCTAAGCGTTAGGCTTCATATAATGCTTTGTCATTCAGTCTGATTCAGCGTGTAAACCCCCCCAGGTGTCTCTGTCATTCATACGCTGCATTTGTTAAGTTAAAAGACTTGATGGAATACGTCCTAATTACATTTGCAAACATGCCGAGGGACTTGGAACATGCACAACGCATCGCGTTCTCCTCCTGTAACGAACCGACACGTGCTGTGATTCCACTAATTCATTTTTAACGTCCAGGTTTGGTGTTGGCTCCCTCCTAAAATACAATATTAAAGTTCCAGAAGCTGTGGCTACTGATGATTTAATAATGAGGTGAGCGTTCAGTCAGCAGAGGCTGCGCTCTGTAGTTCTGACAGAGAGATTTCCTCAAAACGCCATTCCTAGGATGAGAGAGAGAGAGAGAGAGAGAGAGAGAGAGAGGGGGGGATGGAGAGAGAGAGAGAGCGAGAGAGAGAGAGAGAGGGGGGTGGAGAGAGAGAGAGAGAGAGGGGGGGAGAGAGAGAGAGGGGGGGGAGCGAGCGAGCGAGAGAGAGAGAGAATGGGGGGAGAGAGAGAGGGGGGGAGAGAGAGAGAGAGGGGGGAGCGAGTGAGAGAGAGAGAAAGAGAGCGAGAGAGAGAGAGAGAGGAGTTTAAAAAATCTTTATTCAAGACACAATTTGCAATTTGAATCTCGTCAAAAAAACAGTTTACATTACACGGCCCCCCCCACAAATGCTCAGTTTTTCTTTTTAACAAAAACACTAATTTTCCAGAAAAAGCAATAACACAAACAAAAAGAAATTTATATGAAACCAGACAACCAAACAAAAAAAGAGAGAGCGAGAGAGAGGGGCGTGAGAGTGCAACAAGCCTTTAAAATTGGATCTGCTAAACATGAGAGCGAGACCTTGAATGTCATCCAAGATTCACATTCTCCTCCTCTGCCTGGTCTCTGAAGCCAGACCAGCTCTATTTATTTAGCACATAAAGAACACACAGTCAGTGCACTCCACAACACGGAAGGTTTGTGTGTGTGTGTGTGTGCGTGCGTGTGTGCGTGCGTGCGTGCGTGCGTGTGTCTGTGTGTGTGCGTGTCTGTGTGTGCGTGCACGCGTGTTTGTGCGTGCGTGCGCGCGTGTCTGTGTGTGTGTGTGTGCGTGCGTGCGTTCGCGTGTGTGTCTGTGTGTGTGTGTGTGTGTGCGTGCGTGCGTGCGTGTGTCTGTGTGTGTGCGTGTCTGTGTGTGTGCGTGCGCGCGTGTTTGTGCGTGCGTGCGCGCGTGTCTGTGTGTGTGTGCGTGCGTGTCTGTGTGTGTGTGCGTGTGTCTGTGTGCGTGTGCGTGTGTCTGTGTGCGTGTGCATGTGCGTGTGTGCGCACATGCACGTGTGTTTTTGTGGGCGTGTGTCTGTGTCTGTGTGTGTGTGTGTGTGTGTGTGTGTGCGCGTGCGTGCGTGTGTGTGCATGGTAAACAGGTTAATTGACTGCTAGTGTGCTATTGACCCCTTGCTTGGGTGCGCACAGAATTACTCACTTTTGGAAGCCCTCACAGAAGCTCTCATGATGCAGAAAATAGTTTTTGTTCCAGAGCAGTAGTTACATACAGTAGCTTCAGATATTTTCAGTTTAATCCAGGTTCATAAAAATTAGGAACAAACCTGCTATTGAAGGCGCTGCACCTTTCCGTTAAATGTACAGTTGGGTTAGGGTTAGGGCCGTTAAATGTACAGTTGTACAATTGTATGCCTTCCAGTTTGGGTGACAACATAGAGCATCTGAATTTTTTCTAATGACATTATATATTATCGTGACAATACTAGAACCAAGTTATCCGGTTTAAGCATTGTAAGAATGTCATGTTTGGCGAGACTATTTTATTTTTATCTAAAGCTGAAACAGTCCTAACTTTATTTTCAATGTTGGCACCAGCCGTAATCTTCCCTGCCTGTCGGGAGAGCGTCAGCGCTTCCTCTTGTGTCAGATACCATCTGTCTCTCACACATACAATGTGCTTCTCTAGAGGTTTGAGGGGCAAACTCGATCACTCATGTTTTTGCATAAAGAGTCAGAAAAGTGTGTGAAAGATGTTGGTCAGTTATTTATTTATTTATTTCAGACTGTTACTCTGTGTTTCTGTACAATTTTTTAATGGATAAATGAATAATTTTAATAACTTTGCACAATATTTTACCGGTCGGTACTCCAAGGAAACCCCCAGTACTGCAGTTCGAGACTTGGTACCCACCGCAGAATTATCCTGTTGCTCAGTCCCTCGTACAAGCAGTGCATTGGAAATTGAAATGTATTTTGCTCGACTACAGTCACTAATGTGCCTTCAGTAAAGCATGGGATGCCATTTCAGGGCAGTTGCATAGCAATTTGCATGCCTAATTATTCATAACCCTCCATTTATGTTGTCATTGACTTATTTATTCATCCATACTGTATATCTCCATCCATGCGTGGACTCTATTAATTCGTACATACTTCAGGACTACACTTGAGTGCATACTTCAGGACTACACTTGAGTGCATACTTATTTTTTCCTCAGTGTATTTGCTGCAGTGCATACTGTAGATTTGTAGTGTGATCACTGCAGTGGACAGTTAGTTTTATTTTGTGCACTTACTAGGATTAATCTTTCTGGTTTGTCTGTGACGACTGAAATTCTGGTTTTTCACTTTAATTACTGCAGTGAATAGTGATTCCTTCTGAGTGTAATTGCAGTTGTAAAAATTGTGTTTCTCAGTGTAATTATTGCAGTGAATGTTGTTGGTTTATCAGTTTAATTAGATGCTGTGGTGAATAATGCTGCTTTCTCAGTGTAATTGCTGTAGTAAATAGTTCTGTCTGCGTATATTTAAATGGAACTATTCACTGAACTATTATGAACCATTGCCTACGTATATTTTAAAAAGGTGTGTTATATTTCCATAAAGATTACGAACATCTTCTGAAGGTTTTTATCCTTTGCTCTCATAAGCATGTGTGTTGAGACGCTGCTATAATTCCCTCAGGAGAGAAAGAACCATTAAGAAGATGAGAAACCCTGTAGAGATGAATATATGAGGTCCTCATCCTCCCTTCTGGGCCTCTTCATTATGCCTATGGTGGATATCACTGTTGCCACACAGCAAGAAGGTCCGGGGCCTTTCTGTGTGAGGTGTGCATGTTCTCCCCGTGTCCGCGTGGATTTTCTCCGGGTAAGGGGGCGTGGCATCAACAGGGCGTTCCTGTAAAAGTGCATGAGCGCTCAATCAACCTACTCAGTATAAATAAAAGTTACAAATATGTATTATTAGTAGTAATACTGAGCCAAGTTACACAGACACTAAATTGATTTAATGAGAGCTGTTTACTGTCAAAAAATGAGGTTTACACCTGTAAGAGACTTGTTGCGAGAAGTTCAGAAGGTCCGAAACTTTAAAAAAATGTTCATGCGGTTTTGGCTTTTACTGGACAGGGTCAGGGTTAGGGTCAGTCACTGGCCATCACTGTACATGACCAGATTCAGAGGCTGTGACTAGCCGAGTAGACTACACCCCCGCTCCACGCACACACACACCCCTCTATGTCTGTCTGGACTCTACCCTGTGCCCCTCGGGCCCCTGATCTACAGTCCCAGGGCATCTTTTGTCCTGCTGTTCTCTCCTCCATATGAGGGAACACAGTGGGCCCAGGATCTGTGTAAACTTCATGAGATGAGAGGTGGGGAGGCCCTGACACCTCTCATTGCTGAGCTAAAGCCCTCTTCAGTGTCAACAGAGAACCCCCCCCCCCCCTCTCTATTTTGGCTGGGACACGACGGGCTGTCATCCAGCCCAGACAACATAATCACATGAACAGCAGACACTCCGCTTCCCGCTGGATTTTTCTTCCATTTTTATTTTATTTTATTTTAATTTATTTATTTATTTATTTATTTATTTATTTTTTATCAGGGCTTTAAATACGAAACATAACCAATTTTCTCAGTGGCTATTTCAGGCCGGTCTTGCGTTGTAAATTCTACCTTGTGTGTTGTGGTTCCCATTTGTGTGTGTATTTGAATCTGGCAAATAACATTTCTTAAATGTTGAAATACAACTAATATTTTGCAACTGATCTTTTTCTTTTGCACTGCCTTCAGTAGTCCAGTGTTGTAGAATGCATAGCACATTATGCTGCTCCATAGCACATTATGCTGCTCCATAGCACATTATGCTGCTCCATAGCACATTATGCTGCTCCATAGCACATTATACTGCTCCATAGCACATTATGCTGCTCCATAGCACATTATACTGCTCCGTAGCACATTATGCTGCTCCGTAGCACATTATGCTGCTCCATAGCACATTATGCTGCTGCATAGCACATTATGCTGCTCCATAGCACATTATGCTGCTCCATAGCACATTATACTGCTGCATAGCACATTATGCTGCTCCATAGCACATTATGCTGCTCCATAGCACATTATACTGCTCCATAGCACATTATGCTGCTCCGTAGCACATTATACTGCTCCGTAGCACATTATGCTGCTCCGTAGCACATTATGCTGCTCCATAGCACATTATACTGCTCCGTAGCACATTATGCTGCTCCATAGCACATTATGTTGCTCCATAGCACATTATACTACTGCATAGCACATTATGCTGCTCCATAGCACATTATGCTGCTCCATAGCACATTATACTGCTCCATAGCACATTATGCTGCTCCGTAGCACATTATGCTGCTCCGTAGCACATTATGCTGCTCCGTAGCACATTATGCTGCTGCGTAGCACATTATGCTGCTCCATAGCACATTATACTGCTCCATAGCACATTATGCTGTTCCATAGCACATTATGCTGTTCCATAGCACATTATGCTGCTCCATAGCACATTATACTGCTCCATAGCACATTATACTGCTCCATAGCACATTATGCTGCTCCATAGCACATTATGCTGCTCCATAGTACATTCTACTGCTGCATAGCACATTATACTGCTCCATAGCACATTATGCTGCTCCATAGCACATTATGCTGCTCCGTAGCACATTATACTGCTCCGTAGCACATTATGCTGCTCCGTAGCACATTATGCTGCTCCATAGCACATTATACTGCTCCGTAGCACATTATGCTGCTCCATAGCACATTATGCTGCTCAATAGCACATTATACTGCTCCGTAGCACATTATGCTGCTCCATAGCACATTATGCTGCTCCATAGCACATTATGCTGCTCCATAGCACATTATACTACTGCATAGCACATTATGCTGCTCCATAGCGCATTATGCTGCTCCATAGCACATTATGCTGCTCCATAGCACATTATGCTGCTCCATAGCACATTATACTGCTCCATAGCACATTATGCTGCTCCATAGCACATTATGCTGCTCCGTAGCACATTATGCTGCTCCGTAGCACATTATGCTGCTGCGTAGCACATTATGCTGCTCCATAGCACATTATACTGCTCCATTGCACATTATGCTGTTCCATAGCACATTATGCTGCTCCATAGCACATTATGCTGCTCCATAGCACATTATGCTGCTCCATAGCACATTATACTGCTCCGTAGCACATTATGCTGCTCCGTAGCACATTATGCTGCTGCATAGCACATTATGCTGCTCCATAGCACATTATACTGCTCCATAGCACATTATGCTGCTCCATAGCACATTATGCTGCTCCATAGCACATTATACTGCTCCATAGCACATTATGCTGCTCCGTAGCACATTATGCTGCTCCGTAGCACATTATGCTGCTCCGTAGCACATTATGCTGCTCCATAGCACATTATACTACTGCATAGCACATTATGCTGCTCCATAGCACATTATGCTGCTCCATAGCACATTATGCTGCTCCATAGCACATTATACTACTGCATAGCACATTATGCTGCTCCATAGCACATTATGCTGCTCCATAGCACATTATACTGCTCCATAGCACATTATGCTGCTCCGTAGCACATTATGCTGCTCCGTAGCACATTATGCTGCTCCGTAGCACATTATGCTGCTCCGTAGCACATTATGCTGCTGCGTAGCACATTATGCTGCTCCGTAGCACATTATACTGCTCCATAGCACATTATGCTGTTCCATAGCACATTATGCTGCTCCATAGCACATTATGCTGCTCCATAGCACATTATACTGCTCCATAGCACATTATACTGCTCCATAGCACATTATGCTGCTCCATAGCACATTATGCTGCTCCATAGTACATTCTACTGCTGCATAGCACATTATACTGCTCCATAGCACATTATGCTGCTCCATAGCACATTATGCTGCTCCATAGTACATTCTACTGCTGCATAGCACATTATACTACAACATTGCACATTATACTACAACATAGCACATTATACTACAACATAGCACATTGTACTACAACATAGCACATTGTACTACAACATAGCACATTATACTACAACATAGCACATTATACTACTGCATAGCACATTGTACTACTGCATATCACATTATAATGCTGCATAGTACTTCATACTCCTTTCTTTGGTCTTCTTCCTAACTTAATTATCTGTCTATCTCTCACTCTCTCACTTGTTCTCTGCCTCTCTGTCCCCATCTTTCTCTGTCTCCTTGTTTTCCCCGCTTCCCATCTCTCTCTGCTTCTCTCTTCCTCATATGCATGGTATAAATTGGTTTGCAAACATTAACACCAGTTTACTCCAGGGCCCATTTAAAGGCTGTTTCTGGATTACCGAGGCTTTAAAATGAAGCTCGTTTTGGGGATTTCATTTTGGTGAAAGCTATACGCATTATTTTGGGTTTGCATTTGCACTTATAAGATATATCTGCATACGTTTACGTAGGGTTTATATCTGATGTGTGACCCATTTGATGTGCTTATATTGATCTATTGGACCCAATCACACCATTATGGCAATAGACTGCATTTCACAATCAATGAGTTTGGACAAAAGTGTAATTGTTATATTGTTTAGTTTTTTGTTGTAAACAGCATTCTGGGCAAGCATGTTTTGCCTTCTCTTTGAACACATTTGCTGCAATGCTATAGTGTCCTGATTTAATAATGGTCAGACTGAGGTTAGTGTAATTTGTGGTCTGCGCTGGTGTAATTTGTGGTCTGCGTGGTGTAATTTGTGGTCTGTGCTGGGGTGATGCTGCTTAGCTTAAAGCAAGGTCTGTTTCCATGACATCCGGCCTTTCCCTAGAAGATAATTATTTTTGTTTTCCTCATGGTCAGTGCTAATGCCCACTGCCCGGTACCAGTAGTGCTTGCCCTACAGAGAGAGGCTGTGCTGCCTGGCTGTAGCCCTTGCTCTGTGGGAGCTGCAAACATAGGTAATGCAAGGTTAGTGACTGCAGGCTGTTCCAGCAGCACTGCTATGCAGGTATTGAGTACTGTGAGATGGTCTTGCACCACATGTCTTTACGGTCAGTCCTGGAGTGGTCCAGACTTAATGCCACACCATGGGGGCTTTGCACTGCACCGGGGGGCCTGAACAGGATCCATGTTGTGGGGATTTTTGACATGCTCGTCCCGCAGTGGCAGAAGGCGAATGTGTGTGTCCGAGCGGAGCTCTGGGTGGCGTACAATGTCTGTATCGCTCACGGATAAACGGCCAGTATCCACTGGTACTGACCCAAAGCTCACTGTCCCAAGAGCTGCCACTGTGGTGAGAACACCTTGCACAGTCCAGGCCAAAGGGTCATAGGAAACAATATGATTGGCTGCTTAGAGTCTAGAACTTTGGGGTTATGGGTTACTGAGGAGTAGTTGTCCAATCAGAGGGTTGGAGGTTAGTGTGGTCTGGTAGTCAGAGCCCTAGTTGGCTCTCTGCACACCAGGGCTGTTGGTTTATGTCCCACATTTGCTACTTGTCCTTTTAGGAGATTAGGGTGCTGGTCTGCACATAATCCAGCTGTTAACCTTGTGGTAATTGAACATGGGATTGAGAAAATTATTATTATTACTATTTTATTTTTTACACTTTACTGTCATCCCAGAAGACTAAGTGTCCTCCTAACTTTGCTTTAGTGTTGACCTCAAGACAATGTTCTGTTGGTGCAGTTCTGATAATGTAGGATAGGAACTACCTTCTCCAAATAGATCCTTGGAGTACGAGAGCACAGCACGAGAGTACAATATATTCCAAGGTGTATTGAAAAAGAATTTCAATTACTATTGAAAAAGAAATTGAAACTCACTCATGCCCTGAATCGATTAAAAGCAAGCAATTGAAACGGCTAATTATGACCTTGCTTCATGTTTTCTGCTCATTTGTATGCATACATGGACACGCACGCACGCACGCACGCACGCACGCACGCACGCACGCACGCACGCACGCACGCACGCACGCACGCACAGGACAATAACTAACTAACTATGCCCCCCCATCCTACTTACACAGGCAGAAAGGGTCACACAGAAACTATATTTCTGGAAAGGAGATCATGTTCTTCTGTAACTGAGATGATTTCAACATCATGTAAATTAAGTTATGACTAACCTGAGGTGAAATTTAAAAAAGGGAAAATGAAAAACATCACAGATGGTGAGAGCTTTAAGATCATCCCTTTCTTCTTTGATATAAAAATATCAAGATCAAGTTATAATGGGCTGCGGAGTTAAATACAGCTCTCTAACCACTAAACACAAGCAACATGTATAATGACATAGAAGAAGAGGTTAAACAGCAGCCTATTATGTCTTCTAAATCTATTTATTTATTGCTCCTTTCAAACTTTAAAGGTAAAGCCAGTGGTCACAAGCACAAATTAGGCCCTCTAGCTTAGAAAGTACAAGGTTGAGTCTTGGCTATGTCACTAACTATGGGCAGAAACATTCCACACACACACGCACGTACGCACACACACACACACACACACACACACACACACACACACACACACACGCTCACACTCACACATACAACACACTCACACTTACACACAAACTCAGACACACAAAAACACACACGCATGCCTGCATGTACACACACACACACACACACACACACACACACCCACACTCACACACACACACACACACACACACACACACACACACACACACTCACACTCACACATACAACACACTCACACTTACACACAAACTCAGACACACAAAAACACACACGCATGCCTGAATGCACACACACACACCCACCCACACACACACACACACACACTCACGCACACACACACACACATCCATTATTACGGGAAGAATATGAGCAAGGTGAACACTCCTAAATCCAACTTTCATCTTGGGGTTTTTCCCCCCACAGGAAACAAAAAAATTTATAAATCACAATATCACAAATGTCAATAAATCTATTGAGTTTAATGTCAGAGGGCTACAAAAATGCCAGTGGGGCTTTAGCATGGCTCTGTATTTGATAGGTGAGTTCTCTAGTGGCCTGGTTCAAAAGCATGTGTCATTGGAAAAGGCTAGCCTGAATCATATTGAAGACAGCAAGAGGAATGTGTTTGAAATGTCAAAACAAATACCCTCTGCTTCCACGTTCAGTTTATTTGGACCGTATGGCTGCAGCGGTATTTCATGCATGCACAGCCAATCGCCTAAATTAGTCCGTATCAATGCCCAGGCTCTTTTTCGTCTCATTTTTATATATAGAAACACTTTGAGAGAGATGTTCCCCAGCTGGACAACGCTACATCTATGAACATGAGTGCAGCAGGTAGCTTTAATGGTGAGCGATGAACAGGCCAATCTGTGCATTTTTATGCTCTGAACTGAGACTATTTTTAAACCCCATTTTATTTCTACGAAAAAGTAATTTAATAAATGCCACTCAGTAGGGTTTTTAATGACATCCATTTGCGATACAAGCAGAGGAAGATTAACCATATATATATACATTTTAAAGGATCACGAACAAGTGCGTAATTTCTGTTTTTTTGTGTGTGGCGTAAAGTGGGACAGTTCCCTTTTGGGGAATGTGGTGCATCCCATAATAAGCTCCACCTTGGGATCCAATAGATTGCTCAGTGCAACATTAACCATTATAAACCTGAGATTCATCGTGCAAAATGCAGCTTTTTATACTCAGTAATCTTAGCTACTGTGTAGTTTCTGAAGGCAGCTGAATGACTTTCCCTACAGGAAATGATCATTTTATGGTTCACCAGTATGTCTTATTTACTCATATACTTTCATGTTAACTGTGTCTTTACAATTTGTTTCAACATAAAAAAAGGTAATTGTAAGAACATACATCTAATTTTAATTATACTTCAAGTTCAGGTTCTTGCGGTTTACACATTAAAATTCCAGAGTTAGATCAACTTTTAAACAAAAAAAAACAGGCATTAGTGGAAACTTATTGTTTCCACTCTTATTTGCCAGTTGGCTGCAGTGATATTTGCTACTTTTCCTCCTCAGAGACGACCGTTCCTTCTGCTAACCTCGGGCCAAGGGCAAGGCTACATTGTGTTTTTACAACACTTCACTTTTGAAAATCTGTTGTAACCCCGACAACCAGTCTTCTGTAGTCTTATAGTCTTAAATGAAAGTCTCAGGGTGTTATGACAGTTCCCGCTGCGGAGACTATCAATACTCTTTGACGGCGCCCGCCACCTAGACTTTGTGTGCACACAGAGCAGGGCGAGATGAAAACTATTTCTGTTTTTGGTGTACTGCTGCGGCAAAGGATCAATACGAATTGAAATCCTCGCCAAGTCTGAGCTGGACATGTTTGTCTTTCATGTCTCCGTGGGAGAATTCTCGCAAAAGTGAAAGAGCGATCAGCCTTTTTTCAGCGTAATTTGAATGTTGAACGGGGATAATTGTTGCTACCGTGTAGAGCTTTCCAAATGACTGTCTGTACGTTCATTGACGTAGTAGGCCTGCTTTCTGCGATATCTTCGGTATGTTTTTATTAGCATTTCGGTGTTGTCTGTCATTCCTTACAACAGTACGTGGGCCACAGTGTGTGACACCTCCGGAACTTGTGTGATAAACATAGAGTAGTACTCTTGAGTTGCTTGTTAAAATACTTTGCAGAATGTGTGAGAGGTTTTAAGAGGTCATTTATACATAGAATGTACACTACCATTCAAAAGTCTGGAATCACTGAGACATTTTAATCTTTTTAAAAATACATTTATACTTTTATTATGCTCCCAGTTGGAATGGTTTGCCAGAGGAACTGAGATGTGCGCCAACTCTAACTTAATTTAAAAGCAGACTCAAAACTTTCCTTTTCTATAAGGCTTTTGTTTAGTGCTCATGTCTGTCTGTTTATGTATGTATGTATGTATGTATGTATGTACAGAATGTGATGCACATTTTCTGTGCTATTAATTTTAACGTGAAGCACGTTGAGTTTCATTGTGTGTGAAATGTGTTATATAAATAAAATCTGACTTGGGGAGCATGTATGTGCATTTTTTTTCTGAGAGCCAGACAGGGGAGTTGTTATGCTCATATTTTAGCCAATATGCAATGACCTGGAGCTGAAAGGACATGCAATATTGCAGGGAATTTGGAGAGCAGAGGCCCCCTTGTTTTTATGTCGTTGTAAAGTATGAAGTTTGATACATGGGGTTTGCCAATTTATTTTTTTATGGATTTAAACCAAGCAGATAGAAGAGAGATTTTATTTTAGGGAGGACTGACGTTCTACCTACTGAAATACGACCCATTAGTCATATTAGTAAGTTTATCCAGCGATCGAGGTCATCCTTTATAGACAGAAGCACTGGGAGGTGATTGCGCTTAAAAAGATTATCTATATTGCATGGGGTGTGTATGCCAAGATATCTGAAAGAGGAAGTAGTCAATTTGAATGGGAGGGGCTATTTGTGTATTTCAAGTATACTTATGAGCTTGCTGATAACATGAATACATTTGTCACCTAAATTAATGCTAACGATGCTGAGAGGCTCATCAAATTTAAGTGTGCTTAAGTTATTAGAAACATAGTAATTAGAAAAATGTTACATAATGTGAGGTGCTGAAACCATTTCCTTAAACTGTCATAAAAAAAAAAATTTAAAAAGCACCTTTGCATTGAAGCTAGACTTAATCATTGCTTTTTGCAATCTGAATGCCATTGTGTTCTACTGCTAAGTATACATCCATGCATCCTATCTGCCATTAGTGTCATTACTAGCAGCAGGCCACAGGCTAGTGTTCATCCGTCAATGTGTGGGTTTGTACAGCATTCTGCTAGATCGGAATGAGCTTAGCAGACATCATAGTGTTGCAGTGGGAAGGTTTATATGTGAAACCCGTAATATTCAGATCAGTGCTCTAAGTTGCTGAGCTCTCTCGTGGGAGATTCCCGGGACCAATTTATTATTTTTTTTCCTCATGGTTTATTCATATGGTAGAGATCAGCGGAGGACCAGCTCTGTCTAGGGAAGGTGACCTTTTGGATTGCAGTTGAAAATGATTGTGACTCACTCTGTGGTGCTGTCAGGTGCAGTGGACAGGCAGGGCCTGAGACGGGTGTATTGATGATCACAGAGTGAGTCACACACAGGCAGGGCCTGAGACGGGTGTATTGACGATCACAGAGTGAGTCACACTCTAAGTATGATTGCCTGTGATACCTCTTCCCAAAGTTGCAGTTTTTGAGATTGACTTCAGATTACATTCTTGCCTTTGCTGGTGAGGCGTACTGTGTTGATGATGAATAATGCATGTTTAATGGTGGAATGGTATGGGCTACTATAGGGATGTGAGCGAACTCTGTCCGGGAGCTAAGCATGTCTTTGTGTGCATTCATATGTGCGTGAGCTATTTTCAGATTTTGACATAAATATTAAGAAAATATATCATTCTAACTCTGATTTTCCTCTTTTCTCTCTCTTTCTCTCCTCTGTGCCTCTGCTTTGATTGTGTGCCCCGTCTGATACCTGGAACCAAAACATCGTCCACCATCAATCTTCTACTTCCATTATGTATCAATCCTCTTCACTAATGGGAACAAATCCTTTTCACCAATTTTGGATAAATAAAAATGAAATCCTGAACAATTCCTCTCCTTCAACCTTGAATGCTGATCTGCTCAGGTAAGACAAAAATATGGATTTTTATTATTTTTTTAAACTAGAGTCCACCCTACCCATCTGGAAGGTTATTGTTCCATTGTGCCCAAGGAGGACTGTGAGTTGAAAGACTCCGATCTATGAAACTAAACTTCTATTCAGAGTATTTATTGATGTCCATTGTGTTGCAGGGGCACTTTCACACACACTTAAGGGCTGCAAAGAGGGTTTTGATACAGTGTAGAGGGGCAGGTGATGTGATGGAACTGCTTAGATACTGTACGAACTGTGGGGATAAGTTTCAGTTATCACTCGCTAGGGCAGGGCTTTGTATTATAAGATCACAGGGCAGTGTCGCGGTCTCGCCCCCACCAAACAGCGGGTATAAATGTGTCAGATGAGGAGGTGAACTTTTATGTGATTCTTATCATTGTACAAACAAAATAGGTTCAGAGGTCAATACAGTGCTGGGCCATATATTGAGCATGTGTCCCTTCCATCTTGTGGAAGTTGCGGGTGCTGAAGGGAGGCTGTGAGGATTTAAACGACCCGAGATCAGATGTTAAATCTTCTCTTTACTCCAAACATGCTGCAGAAACTATTGATTTTAGCCTCTAGGGTCAGAAGTATTGTTCTCAGTTAGAAAATAGAAAACAGGTGTCTCGGGTGGATAAATCTGATCAGAGCAGAACATGTGTGCCATCATGCAATCGATGTTTCAATTGCAAAATCCAAAATCCATTTAAGACTCAGTCACTGATACGGTGCCAACAGGACAAATACAATTCAGTCACATGCATTTTGTTTGACGGCAGCAGATTTTGAACATCTCGAGCTGATAAAGCTGTAATAGTGTTGAGTGTTGTGCTGTAATTGTGTTGAGTGTTGTGCTGTAATAGTGTTGAGTGTTGTGCTGTAATAGTGTTGAGTGTTGTGCTGTAATAGTGTTGAGTGTTGTGCTGTAATAGTGTTGAGTGTTGTGCTGTAATAGTGTTGAGTGTTGTGCTGTAATAGTGTTGAGTGTTGTGCTGTAATAGTGTTGAGTGTTGTAATAGTGTTGAGTGTTGTGCTGTAATAGTGTTGAGTGTTGTGCTGTAATAGTGTTGTGTTGTGCTGTAATAGTGTTGAGTGTTGTGCTGTAATAGTGTTGAGTGTTGTGCTGTAATAGTGTTGAGTGTTGTGCTGTAATAGTGTTGAGTGTTGTGCTGTAATAGTGTTGAGTGTTGTGCTGTAATAGTGTTGAGTGTTGTGCTGTAATAGTGTTGTGCTGTAATAGTGTTGAGTGTTGTGCTGTAATAGTGTTGTGTTGTGCTGTAATAGTGTTGAGTGTTGTGCTGTAATAGTGTTGAGTGTTGTGCTGTAATAGTGTTGTGCTGTAATGTTTACATCATGTAAATTCTGTGAGCGACTTCTCTCGGCTGTTCCAGAACCATTGAGATTAAATAATTTTTTGTACAAACAATTTGCATTCTGCAAAGTGTTTAGATTTGAAATTGTCAGGATTAACACATGGCTACAAGGAAGTCATTTGCTGGAGCCGTGGTTAATATATTTTAGTTCTAGAGAAGACCTGACACAGTCTGTTTTGCAGCAAACAACGGCTTTATTTCAAAGCTTAACAAAAATAAAGCAGCTCGGATAAGAAATAGTATTAAAAATAAAAGATAATTCAGAATAATAGAATACCAGACTCAAAACAGAAATGCCTTTCTGTTGGAATGCAGTGTAAGAGCATTGGGGCCTTTCTCTCCAAACGCCAGAGCACTAAGCCTTTACATAAACCCATTGATCAGACAGTACGTAGCAAGCTAGCGCTGATGCTATACCTGTGATGGATGGTGTTGGATGGATAGCACAGTACATACATTAGTAACCTCTCTCTCCCTCACCCATCCTTTCTGCTATTTCAGAAACCTGGATCTCATTTCCCAAAAGCATCTTAGAGTGTTTTTTGTTCATGCTATATTAATTGCATGATTACAATTATTAAAATTAACTGACATTACATGAAAAAAAAAAAGAGACAAATAAATGATGAAAAACAAACAACGAAAGTAATATAAAAACAAAATGGACGAAGATGATTTTTACTCTAAGATCCTTTTGGAAAACAGGGCCATGATTTTCATATCTACTGGCATGACCTGTGGGTGGAAAAGTGTGCAAGCGATGGTTTCTCACTCTGCGTGTGTTTCAAAAAACATTCCTGTCTGTTTTCTTACACTGATTACATATCAAATGCCTGGACTCAAGATAACAGGATGGGAAAGGTGACAACTGTACATGAATTTAGGGCATATTTCCTTTTTTTTTCAGAAATGATGAGTGATATTTTATGGGTTGAGCTTAGTTCCAGTGTTTACAGTGGCTTTCTGTTGCCAGTTAGATTTTCACCCTGCAGGCAAGTATAAGGTATAGCAAGTAGCTAGCTTGCTAGCCGGTTGTAGCGTCCGTGTGAATGACCAGTCAATTCAGTGTGCTTGATATATCTTTGTGGTATTTTACAAAGTGTGCATACTACATATTAAAGTGTGCATACTACATATTAAAGTGTGCATACTACATATTAAAATACCTTTGCCATTGGACGATCAGCGCGAATACACAGTATACAAAACATGTCAAGTGTCGAGATGGGTTTGTCTCCATCTTATAAAAAATATGTCAGGAAATGTGTACTGGGGAGCTTGTTAGTAGTGCTGAATGTTCCTACGTTGACACACATTGGCTCAATCGGGTCTTGCTAGGCTATAATCTATTCGCATTTGAAATGGCTTTTTTTCCATCATACTCCTTATTCATTAAAATGCCCAGTTGGGGAGATTGCTGGGTTTTTTTTAATGAATGGACCAAATGTGCATGCGGTGCTTGAGCCAATTAAAGTGTTGCTATATGAGGGAGGCAGTGCGTTAGTGTAATAAAGAAAAAGTGAAAGCCTGTTCAAGAGTTCTTTTTTGACAGGTGTTTTATAATGGTAATGTAGTATTAAATAGTAATATGAATTATTGTATATGCATTGCACAATCAACAAATGTCTATTATATTAAGAGTGACAATATTAGCCGCCGTGAGGAGCGCCGCGATAGTACAACGGTAAGACAACAGTCCTGCCATATCCGAGCGTGGCCGGTGCCCTGTGGAAGCGGCAATTGGCAGCCGCTTCCGGGTGGGGGGAGGGGCTCGGAGAGAATCGCTGCGCACGGGACCCAGGCGAGTCGCGGTCAGGAGCTCGAGGAGTCGCGCCCTGTAGAGGACGTGGCGCCCTCCTTCCTACTACTAGTACCGATAGACGGGATTGTGTAGCGGTGGTTCTCTAGCGGTTGCTACATGGGGGGAATTGAATTAGAATAGGGGTTCAATTGGCTACTAAATTGGGAGAAAAAGGGGAAAATCAGAAACAAAATTTAAATTAAAAAAAAAAATAATAAAATAAAAAAATATTAGCCGCCGTGGTGGTGTAGCGGTAAAAACACTGCCTGTGCGTCCATGTACACTTGCTCTACACAATTCCAGATGATTATAGACCGAATAGACTGAACACGGAGTTGATTATGCTGGCCACTCTAAACCCACACCCTGTTGATTCCGGTTCCTCCAAGCATTCTCTCCTGAATCCCATCCAGGGTATTTCTCCGTGCTGCTGCTGCCTTTCGCTTGCCTTGTGGGAGTTTAGGCTGGGGTATTCCGTGAAGCGTATTGTATAAGCGATATACGAGACCTGCTAGCTCATTGCTGTGACATCACAGCAGTGCTTATATATCCAATATCGCACTCCCTCTCGTGATCTATTGTTTCATTATTTAATGTATAGTATTTATATTTGATTTTATTTGGTATCCTTCCAGTGCAGTCACTTATGACCTGGGTTTCACAGCAGGGGGTCCGTGGACCCCTGGGGGTCCTTTAAGGTTCTGTACAGGGTTCTTTAAGGTTCTGTAGGCAGTCCTTTAAGGTTCTGTAGAGGGTTCTTTAAGGTTCTGTAGGCGGTCCTTTAAGGTTCTGTAGGCAGTCCTTTAAGGTTCTGTAGGGGGTCCTTGACCAGACTTGATATGCAATGACTATAGGATTTAGGAAAATATTTCAAAGTATAAAACCTTTTTTAAAAATATTATCTTTGTTAGCTTATGATTGGTCCCCTGGATATATCTTTGAACCTAGCTGGGGGTCCCTGGATCAGAGGTTGGATACTACAGATATAGTGTCTTTGTACATTCATATGTATTTGTGGGCCTGGCTGCATCGGTGTAATATGATCAGTATGATTTGTGTGTGTGTGTGTGCGTGTGTGTGTGTGTGCGTGCTTGCGTGTCTGTGTCTGTGTGTGTGCGTGCGTGCGTGCGTGCTTGCTTGCGTGTCTGTGTGTGTGTGTGTGTGCGTGTGTGTGTGTGTCTGTGTGAACATTTCTCTGACTGTCCTCTCATGCATAATCTCACCACCTGTCAGCGGATACTTTATTGGAAGTGTATCTTTGCTTTATTGCTGGTGTTATCTATCTTAGTGTGTCAGTGATGTGTTTCCAAACGTGTACCTCTCCCTGTACCTCTCCCCCTCACTCCAAACAGAGGGATCACACATTTCTTATGTGCTGTGTGGACACTATCAAAATGATTAAGTCTTGTCAAAGCATAGCACAAAAAAAAAAAAAAGCCCTGTTCTACTGAATAATGCATGCTTTCAGTGCAGAAGATACAGCACTCGGAACCATTCAGCCAGAGATATAGACCTGGGCGGGCCCGGAGGGGATAGCGCCGCCTAACTCTCCCCAATGTTCCCATGGTGTTTGAGCCACATTGTCACAGCAACGCTGACAAAATGCTATACACCAACTGGTACCCAGCAGCGCTCTTTTCAGTTTTGCCGAATGTT
This sequence comes from Ilyophis sp. 1 JC-2022, assembly GCA_022702515.1. Classification (NCBI taxonomy): domain Eukaryota; kingdom Metazoa; phylum Chordata; class Actinopteri; order Anguilliformes; family Synaphobranchidae; genus Ilyophis; species Ilyophis sp. 1 JC-2022. The sequence goes on from CM040398.1 coordinate 37,817,655, forward strand.
TGAAGATTCCTCAGTTCTTAATCCTGTTATAGGATTACACGTTTTATTTCCCTCCATTTTACTGTTCTTCCCCCTCCCCCGTCATATATCCCAACACCACGGAACTGTGGGGATCCAATGGGAGGATTACCATAACATTATCACGCTTTAATATTACAGTTGAAGGTTTGCGATTAAAAAGGATTGTGCAGCTGTCAAACCTTTCTTTTCAGTAAACATTACGTTTTCTGTTTGTATTTTCTCTACTGGGTTTTTTTATTGACGGATTAACGTAGGTTTCATGCAGAACACCACAATCGTTGTATGATTGAATGCTTCACAGATTGCTGTTGCAAGCGGTGGGTAGATGCTGGAAGGTTAGTGTTGTGAATACTCTACATTTGGTTAGGACATTGTCAGTGAAGTATTTGTAAAGACTCTGTTTTGAGTACAGTCCCTTTAGACCTAGGCTGCTCTCTTAAGGACAGAGTAAAGGCCCTGGTATCATTGTAGACCTAGGCTGCTCTCTTAAGAACAGCGTAAAGGCCCTGGTATCATTGTAGACCTAGGCTGCTCTCTTAAGAACAGCGTAAAGGCCCTGGTATCATTGTAGACCTAGGCTGCTCTCTTAAGAACAGCGTAAAGACCCTGGTATCATTGTAGACCTAGGCTGCTCTCTTAAGAACAGCGTAAAGGCCCTGGTATCATTGTAGACCTAGGCTGCTCTCTTAAGAACAGCGTAAAGGCCCTGGTATCATTGTAGACCTAGGCTGCTCTCTTAAGAACAGCGTAAAGGCCCTGGTATCATTGTAGACCTAGGCTGCTCTCTTAAGGACAGCGTAAAGGCCCTGGTATCATTGTAGACCTAGGCTGCTCTCTTAAGGACAGCGTAAAGGCCCTGGTATCATTGTAGACCTAGGCTGCTCTCTTAAGAACTGCGTAAAGGCCTAGGCTGCTCTCTTAAGGACAGCGTAAAGGCCCTGGTATCATTGTAGATCTCTTAAGAACAGCGTAAAGGCCCTGGTATCATTGTAGACCTAGGCTGCTCTCTTAAGAACAGCGTAAAGGCCCTGGTATCATTGTAGACCTAGGCTGCTCTCTTAAGGACAGCATAAAGGCCCTGGTATCATTGTAGACCTAGGCTGCTCTCTTAAGGACATAGTAAAGGCCCTGGTATCATTGTAGACCTAGGCTGCTCTCTTAAGGACAGCGTAAAGGCCCTGGTATCATTGGATAGAATGACGTTGCTGTTTTACGGATTGAGGGCCATCGTTTCCTGTATTTCCAGTCTTTCACTGAGAGTACTGGTCAGACTTTGGTTAAAAACGGCATCTGACCACTGCCCCCCAAACATTTTTTTCCCTTTTTTTTAATCAGGTTACGTTAAAATGCCTCTTTAATATTTACCATTTTGCAAGCTGCAACACTGTCTGACCTCCGAATTACAAAAATAGCACATTTTGTTTCCCATTGTGCGACTCCAGTTGGATTCATAACTCTGGCAGTTTATTAAATGGAGGGTACATATGATCAAAGCTTTTGGAATGTAAGCCATCCAACCTTTAAGTTTGTTACATAATGAACTCATTTTCCAAGAGGTTTCCCTTCCAAAATGAAACGTGTCATCGTTTAATAATATGTTTGCTTTGCAGTGTAGTATATTGTGAAATGTGTGCAATGTATTGCTAGTCTAATAAAGAGAGAAGATTCATGAGTTTGGATTGTATTTATTTATGCATTTATTTATTAATTTATACAGTGATATATATATATATATATATATATGTATAGTACCTAATCCTGTAAGCAAAGAAATAGGTAATCCATAAACAGAGTAAATTCGTTAACTAAGATTGCTTTTCTATGATGACAGCATCGATTTTTTGGAATTGTCTATTTTTATGTATTTATTTATTTTACATTTGGGGCTAGCCATTCAACAACAGTTGCATGTGAAAATATATACTGTGTGCAGTCTTTTTGGAAACTAATACAAGCTAAATGATTGAAAGAAAGATCAGTATATAATATGACCTGGTTGCATTGTGTCAGTATTGAGCGTACATATTGCATTAGCGATGAAGGCTAAAACCTTCTCTATGCCAACTGACAGAAGATATAGTAAGAAGGCAGTTCTTCTATGAGGGATCTATAATGTTCACCCCTTCAGTCCAGATAGACTCCCATCTCCTCTAACTGCTCAAATTCTCAACAGTCACATTCGTAGCCCTTCTCCCTTCTGCCGTGATGGCTGAATATATATTATGATTCAGCGTTCTCAGAGCTCCCATCTCTCTGACCCTTGTACCGCTTTTCCTGTTCTTTATGTCTTCTGCTATTCCTCTCTTTCTTTCTTTTTTTCTGTCTCACACGCAATCGCTCACTCGTTCAGTGTCTTAGCAGGCAATCTCTGGCCACACTCTTTGCCCTGTTAAACCGTTTGCTTTCCTCCCCCCCCCTCCCCACAGTGAATACTTGAGTGCTGTGATACTTTAGCAGACATTGTCAGGGTTATTGTGGATTCCTCCACGTATAAAACAAGCCTATACGGTCAGACAGATAAAAGGATGTCTATCCTTGCTGGTTATAAGATGGTCGTACCATGTTTATCAGGCACGTTACCGAAATCACGTCAGTTTTTAGAAAGCTTTATTTTTTTATGTCCCTGCCAATTTTTTCAAGCTGAGGAATTATGTTGTATTTCTGATGAATACAGAATGTGATTCAGTGGCCTGTGAGAATAGCACAATGGGCCAGTGTGTGTGTGTGTGTGCGTGCGTGCGTGCGTGCGTGCGTGCGTGCGTGCGTGCGTGCGTGCGTGGTGTGCGTGCGTGGGCCATGAGAGGGAAATCTAAATGCATTAAAAAACGAAGGTCTACTCACAGTGAGGAAGTGGGGAAACTCAACGTGTGACTGACTGAGCGTAAATAAAACTATGAACAATCAAACAGAGGACAAGACAAATGAACCCTGACAAAACATAACCAAAAACGAAACGGAAAAGATGAACAAAACAACAGAAGAGAATGCAATCCGGAAAGACATCTATTTTTAATTTTTAATTATTAATTTATATTTTCTCAGAACGCCCAAGGCTAACTGAAACAAACTGAGTCCATTACCGGCACATTGTATCAGTCATTTTCGATAAAGAACGGCTTGTACTAGCTGTTATTCTGTGAATAGATGTGTTGTGTTCGCACAGGTTCTCGGTTCATTGTTGAGATAAATCTGGGGAACAGTCGAGGCCGACCATCGGGGACGCCTGGTGAATGAAAAATCAAACCATGGTCACCGTATCGATCGTCCCGCTGCAAACAGTAGAGTAGTGAGGACTAATGGCAGAATGAGTAAACAAAGGGCTTCGATTTCTTCTCACCGTGGAGCGAGACTGAGTTAAATACCACATGGAACAGCCATGCCCAAGAGAGAACTGTTTTGCAAGAAAGGGGGCTGCTACTTACCAAGCCCCTGTTCTTGCATCGCATAGCTTTCATATCTCTAAGCCGCCCTTATTTCCAGCTAACATGTCTTGCATTCCTCTCAATTAGCCTGTGACTTTGCTACTGCGCTAGCTATTCAGCTAACACGCCGTGTTTACACTGAGCATTGGCACAATATCACTAACAGTGACTTCACTGAATCGCAAAGACAATTCCTGCCTTTTTTTTCCTCCCCAGTGATCCATGTTGCACACAAACACACACATGCATGCATGCAAAAACACGCACATGCACACACACACACATGGACACAAACACAAACACACACGTGCATGTATGCAGAAACACGCATACACACACACACAGTCCTGTATTCATATTTTTGTGGGGACGTCATACACCTAATTGTCGCCCACAACGGAAACAGCCAGCACCTGATAGGTTAGACCCACTATGTTACTTTTGTTTTGCCGCCACGTTTTTAAACCGGAACAACGTGGTGTCTTGTTCAACTCTCTTATTCCACCTAAATAGTCCATTAAAATATGTTTCTGAAAATATTTGAGGTGAGACATAGGCCATGCAGTTGCTGAATCTTGATTCATATTTTATGTTCAATGTCTAGTTTGACAGTTTGATCCGAGTTATACAAAATAATTTGTACAATGTACGTTAATTTATGCAAATGACGATGGAGACCCTCCTCCGCCCCCACCCCTCTCCCTCGCTCACCCCACAAAGTATTTTTCAAAATTGTGTAGTAGGCAGAGACAGACTGAGTGGGTGTACTTACTCTTTAATATACACTGTTAACAAATGTGACTCATCAAACTGTACAAAGCTAGCTGCATTATTTCAGTTTCACAAAGTATAGAGGAATTTAACTAATACTTCCTCTGTGAAGCACGGCGTGGTTCCCATCTCAAGATAAAACGGCTGAATAAGGAGTTGATTAGCTGGTGTGTTTAAGGATAAAATATACTCCGGTCTGACCATAATCAAATGTATCTTTAAGTTTAGTTCTCATTATGGCTCCAGGGATGGCTGAGATGTAAGAACATGCAGTCAGTTTCAGCTTTATTTAAAAATACTGCTAGCATTTGGGGAATTTGCATCAAGGGTATATGTCACAATAGAAAGAAATAAAAAAGAAATACATTCAGAAGTGAATGTGGACAATCTACATCTGTTTCCAAGTTTTAGAATTTTAGCAGATAATTTCAGTTTAATTCCTGCATTGATAAATGTACTCTATAGTTTTAATTGGTTGGGGTAAAAGTATACTTATTGGGCCTCATTCATGAAATGTGAGCAGAACGAATTTGCACGTAAATCGTTCGTATTACCAATTTGATCTTTTTGATTTTTAGAGATTTGATCGGACGTACTTACAAATTTTACACCTGCTCAAGAGATTCTGAATGCTGGTAAATGTAGCTTCTGAGTGATAATTACAATATTAACTCATTTTAATTTTTTGTTAAATTCACAAGACTAAATGTAGCTTTTGAAATACACATTGCAAACGTAATAAATTATGATTGTAAAAAGATTATGCCTATTAATCAATAGTAGGTTATGGATCTGTTTAATTACCATAACATAGGCTAATGAACACTCCCAGTAGCCTACAATTTTTTCTAAATTGCTAAAAAAAATTATTCTACATGACCTTACATATAAGCTAATTAAAACACACATTTAACCCAATGAACAAAATTTGCTTTAAAGTGGCTTACATGTCGCCAGGGTTGCAATCGTGGTCAACAGCTTAATCGAGCTAATGCCAGCGTATAGGCTACATACAGTTCCCCTTCAAGATGCAAAACCAGGTGGAGGTAAAGTGGGGTTTTTATAAAATTGCCAACCTGTCCAATGTTGTCGGTGCCATAGGTTGCACACCCCTGTGAAAATTTTTGTTGAAAAGTCGGTGAAACTCCGTCTCGCGTTCAGGGGGGAAACCGGATAAACTTGATTTGAAAGTGAAAGTTTTTTAACCGTTTAGAATGTAGCCAGGCTATATTATAATATCCCGGTATGTAAAGCTGAGCTCGATTCTGGCTTTTGCTCAGTAGGACACGCGCATCAATGTGACCGCAATTAGAACGTGCCAGAGAGTTTCTCTAGACATGAGAAATGCAGGGAAGTAAGAAACAAGAGAAATGCAGGGAAGTAAAAGACACTTCCTAGAAACGAGACATAAATCTGAAATGCTTAAGTCATACAAGAACAATTGTCTCTCGTCCTTGGAGAACATTAAAAATTAAAATGTACTGCTGAAATGTTTTAGAGCTATGCTGTATTTTAAAACAAAATTAACCCCCCCCCCCCCCCCCCCCCTTTTCTGTAAACCCAGTCATTTAGCAGGTGTAATATTAGCCTCGTAGTGTGCTTTGACAGTAACCCAGTTACACCTCTAACAAGGCCAAGGCCTTTCTTTCTAAGTGCAGACTATTTCAGCCTGAATTTTAAACTGCTTAATTAATCACCTTGCTTAAGTCCCTGAAATTACCTCTGATGGTTCCTCTTTGAGATGGAGGGATTATTCATAATTTAGTGCATTACATCCCCCATGAATGTCCTTCTTACTGAACTCACAGGTCTGACTCTGCCCCTCACTGAACACAGGTCTGACTCCGCCCCTCACTCAACACAGATCTGACTCTGCCCCTCACTGAACACAGGTCTGACTCCGCCCCTCACTCAACACAGATCTGATCCGCCCCTCACTCAACACAGGTCTGACTCCGCCCCCTCACTCAACACAGGTCTGACTCCGCCCCCTCACTCAACACAGGTCTGACTCCGCCCCTCACTCAACACAGGTCTGACTCCGCCCCCTCACTCAACACAGGTCTGACTCCGCCCCCTCACTCAACACAGGTCTGACTCCGCCCCCTCACTCAACACAGGTCTGACTCAACCCAGTATGGGTCACTTTTTCAATCGTGCCACTCAGGGGTTAACTACGTCTCTTTTCCTGAAGACGGAATTTCATCAGGACCCAAGATCTAATATAAAGCAGATGGGTAGGGCCGACAGAAAGCCAAACCAATCTTTGGTGAATTGGCGTGATGGTGCTAGATCTCTTTATTTATGTATCTTTGGTGAATTGCCGTGATGGAGCCAGATCTCTTTATTTATGAATCTTTGGTGAATTGGCTTGATGGTGCTAGATCTCTTTATTTATGAATCTTTGGTGAATTGGCTTGATGGTGCTAGATCTCTTTATTTATGAATCTTTGGTGAATTGGCTTGATGGTGCCAGATCTCTTTATTTATGTATCAGGGGAGATTTGCTGTGATGGTGCCAGATCTCCTTATTTATGAATCTTTGGTGAATTGGCTTGATGGTGCTAGATCTCTTTATTTATGAATCTTTGGTGAATTGGCTTGATGGTGCCAGATCTCTTTATTTATGTATCAGGGGAGATTTGCTGTGATGGTGCCAGATCTCTTTATTTATGTATCAGGGGGGAATGTGGGATTTTTCAGAAGCACTACAGGTGTTATTCTGATGGATGACGACAACCTTTCTTTTTTGATAGGCTGTTATAACCACAATATATCAAAGGCTGCGGGATCGATATGGCTGTGCTACATAAAGATAGCGCACTCTAGATGCGTAATGGGGTTTGTTGCATTGCGGTGGAAAAACTGCCTTCGTGCCAAAAGCGCTGAACTGTGTAAAGGACACTCTGGACAGGAAGTACACAGCTGTTAATTACCGGGGGAAAAACGACAGTCAAATTTAAGTGCTTCTTTATTCCGGCAGACACAACATGGGCTTGTTACTGTTGGGGGGAATTATATAGCGTTGGTAAAATGCAGGGGTGGCTTGTGTAACAGGATACTGGCAATGTGTGTAACGGCACATGGCCATCAACCAACAACCCTTTTTATTACCTTTCAATCAGCCATTAGACCCAGGCTGCTTCCACACTTTGACCACTATATAAACTCATCCTCCTTCTCCTCAGCACACTTTCCCCTTCCTCTCTTTTTTTCTCCTCTCTCTCCCTCTCTCTTTTTCACAGAGCCACGCAGCGCTGTCTTAAAGGCTAAATTACACTTTAATGCACCTAAAAGTCTGTATCCGGCAGCAACAAAACAGTGCCGAGAGGGTGGGGGGGGCTCTTCAGTCGCTTTGTGGCCGATTGCACATGATGAAGTGTGAATCAATGTGGCAATTGGGAACATCTTAGCAAACAGTGGATTTAAATGGCTGGGTAGATAATGGAAACATACATTTTTACACCCCAATAATAATAATATAGCCATGTCTTCTGCTGCCCCATCATAATTAAGGCCCTCAGCTTCTGTTCTTTTACTGGCTGCGATGGGTTTTATATTCACACAAAGCTGAGTTTATATTCCTGCTGTGATAGGTCTATATTTAGCAGTGATAGGTTATCACTATAGCCAAGTGATGGAATATGAGGCAATTTAGAGGAAGTTAATAACGCAGCACAAATGAGTATTTCTGTTGGAATTTAGGAACACACCACATGGAATGCAAGCAGGATAGAATCAAACATGAATGAATCCCAATTTATGTTTAAATGCATCTTTCGATATGCCTGTTATCTCTGGACACTGTAGTGTAGCTTTAGGATGCGCCGAATTTCATAGTCAACACTTACCCTCCAGCTGTAAAATACACACATACATTTATTTGCCGATTTTTTGGAATTTTTTTCCGATTTTCCCATTCCCGAGAGCAACCCCCCCGATAATCATTAAAGATTATCCTACATTATGATTATGTGTGTGGTGGTGTGTGTGGTAAGAGTCCAGTAAAGGTCAAAATCTCCGAAAAAAAAAAAAAAAAAATGGTCAAATATTAAATTAACCTAAATATAAAAAAAAATCAAAAGTCCTGTGTGTGTGTGGTGTGTGTCCCGAGCCGACCCGGTCCGAGTCACTGACTGGTGTGGATGGTGGAATGGAATGAATGATCAAGGAGCGAGAAGACTGCTGAGAGAAGAACACGGAAAAATAAAAGAAGAGAAAAAGATCACTGTCTCACACTGCTCTGCTTCCTAGGGGGTACTACGACTAGATCAGATTGATCATCAGCGAGATTTCTTGCTGGGGGGGGAGACTCTACTGACTGTCGACACAAAAATTTATATATGTGTGTGTGCTGTATTGGGAATCGGAATACACACACACAACACAATACGAAAAAAAAAACAAATCCATGATTTTTTATCTTCATGTGTGGGGTCTCTCACAGATAAAAAATCTGTTAAGATTTAGAAAATCTTTATGTGTGTACCGGGCTTAAGTAATTCAGGCAGTTAATGCAAAATTCCTTCTAGCACAATGAAAGATGGCACTCTGCCTATTCATAAAAGTGAGTTTTTACATATAATCAAAAATAATGATTATAAAATTATGAAAACTGGAGAAATCTGACGAATATACGATAGTACTAATTACATTTATAGGAGTTATTCACTTTTGCAATAGTTTTTCAATCGATTTGTTATGACATTGTTCATTTATACGGTAATTCTGATACACATTAAAGTGGAGGAGTGTAATATATCGTAGAGATGAAACAAAGTTTTACATCATAACGTTGTTTAAATGTTGAGGATACACGTGACTTTTGGATCAAAATCTTGGATTTTAAATTGTTCGGAGTTCTTGTGTTTCTGTCATTAGACAATAAGACTTGATACGTGGGACTCTTTGAAGAATCTAAAGGTCTATGTGACAAACAAACAAAAAAAGGTGCTAAATTCATACTCCATTTTGTGTTTTGGTCATTTTGTTTTGATGAAACGGCAGAAATGTTTGATAAATATGGATTGTCAGTGTATATGCCCTTAAGCTAAACAGTTTTCTGGGGCATCTGGTGGAACACATAAGCATCCTGTTGGCATTAACAAGCCCATCTTTCCGCAGCAGGGAACCACGCTGTAAACTGTGACTGTGGATGACTCATTTGACTGTTCCGGATGACTGCGCTGTGGATGACGGCCACATTTTTATTCTAGATGACTGCTCTTCGGTTGACTGATTTGACTGTCCCAGCTGACTGTGCCTTGGACAACTGGTTTGCCTGTTTCAGCTGACCACACCTTGCGTGGCTGGTTTGACTGTTTCAGCTGACTGTGCCTTGAGTGACTGGTTTGACTCTCTTTATAGGTCCAAATCGGCAATCAATTAGCAGACTTGAGCTCAAACGACTTGTTCATCACTATTATTCGCATCGGTTAAACATACTATTACATACTTAACAAATGTGTGCAAATGTGTTTCTCAGCCAACTGTCACACCCACTCTAATTCAGTACAATACATTTAATTTAGGAAAGTGTATGGGAGAACCAATGCATTGGCCTTCATCAAAGATGCTTCCGAAGCTCTGATATAGGTGTAAATTCAGAGTGGAAGCAAAAGAGTTGACTATGGAGCAGAAGGAAAGCTCCCAGGGTAATATGGGAATGGGGAGAGTACTGTGAAAGCTCCCAGGGTAATATGGGAATGGGGAGAGTACTGTGAAAGCTCCCAGGGTAATATGGGAATGGGGAGAGTACTGTGAATGCTCCCAGGGTAATATGGGAATGGGGAGAGTACTGTGAAAGCTCCCAGGGTAATATGGGAATGGGGAGAGTACTGTGAATGCTCCCAGGGTAATATGGGAATGGGGAGAGTACTGTGAAAGCTCCCAGGGTAATATGGGAATGGGGAGAGTACTGTGAAAGCTCCCAGGGTAATATGGGAATGGGGAGAGTACTGTGAAAGCTCCCAGAGTAATATGGGAATGGGGAGAGTACTGTGAAAGCTCCCAGAGTAATATGGGAATGGAGAGAGTACTGTGAAAGCTCCCAGAGTAATATGGGAATGGGGAGAGTACTGTGAAAGCTCCCAGGGTAATATTGGAATGGGGAGAGTACTGTGAAAGCTCCCAGGGTAATATGGGAATGAGGAGAGTATTGTGAACGCTCCCAGGGTAATATGGGAATGGGGAGAAGAGAGTACCTTAGTGAGTATTGTTATAGCTGTACTGCACATCATCATTCTCCCAGACTGTAAGGAGTGTGCAACTATATAACATAAACTAATGGCTCATTTGTATCAGATAAAAAACATTGCCCAAAAAAAAAATTGGATTACAGTCATTACAGAAAAACTATAGTCTGAGGTTTTTAGTCAAATGCTGGAAGACGTACCTCGTTGAGAGTAACCAGTGGGGAAAAGCACTGCCCCTCATGAGCACATAACTGCTAAATCAATTACTTCTGCAGGAAGGTCCTTTTGTAGCAATTTAGAGTAAAGCTTTGTTTGCTTGCAGTCGGAGTTGTTTTGTTTTTCCCCTGGTTTTGGGTTTATATTTCGCTCTGGAACTCAACACTTCTTTCCTGGTTTCGTATATGTAACGCCTTCAAAGAATAGCATCTAAGTTGAAGAAATGTAGTGTACTGTCAAATGTCATCCTATTTTATAAAATATAGCGCACAGTTGTGATAGGTTTTCTGAGTTCATTTTGGAGCCAACATTCTGGAACATGCCACCAGCTATGCCTACCGTGTATGGATTTGGTAATTCATCAGGGAGTTTTAATATGGCTATAAATGTATTGAAGGAGAAAGCCTGCTGGGCCTTCTACATAATAAAACATAATCTCCAAATTCAATTCCCATTTAGAGGTCTGGCTAAAATATTGTATTTGATTGCGTAAGACAACCAATCATTTTTATGGAGTGAAATGACAGGCTTTCATAATTGAGCAAACGTGAATCACGGGGGAAAATTGGAGAAAAAAAAAGATTGAGTTCACCTTGAATTATATAAAACACATTAAAGACACACCTCCCAATTATGTGCTTATTTAATGGCACCCCTGGTAAAGATGAGTAAAAAGGGTTATTAAAAAATTCACTGTTTGGTGAATTAGCTTAATCTCACACTGAAAAAATGAGAAAAATCCAACCTTTAATTGAAGTTAATTTATTATGAAATAAAACAATCCTTCATCAAGAAATAATTATTTTTAACAAAACCACATGTGCCACAATAATTGGCACCCTTTTATATATAGAATAAAGTAATTTTTAATATTTTGTCGTATATCCTTTGCATGCCATGACTTTCTGATGTCTGTGACCCAACAACATCAAAAGACTCTTGATATCTTATTTTCTGGTACTCTTACAAGCGATACTATAACGTCTCTGCATTTGAATGGATCTCTATGGGAATTGGGGGGTGGGACTAGATTTAGCTGTAAATGACACTGAAACAGTATGGAACACATGGTTGGCTAAATGGCTTTAAGTCATCAAGGGTCTGACGTATCAAACAAGCCTTAAACCATCACTCTGCTGCCAGAACTACAGTAGATATGGATGGATAACTTGAAGTGTTTCTTTTGACTTATTTTTCCATAGAGTTCAATTGGGAAAATTTGTCAGGAGAAACAACCCTTAAAGACCCATCCATATCTACCTCTTTTTTTTTAGACAACTGGCTATACATGCAAATTTATGAGCATACTGTGATAGCAGTCATTACGGATTTTACATTAATTTCACATTCGTTTTAATATTCTCCCTCAAGCTTTGCATTTTGTAGCTCAAGCCCACACACAAGCAACAGGGCTGGGCACATGTGGCCCCTGGTACCTCCTGAAGCAATAGGGCTGGGCACATGTGGCCCCAGGTACCTCCTGAAGCAATAGGGCTGGGCACATGTGGGCCCTGGTACCTCCTGCAGCAATAGGGCTGGGCACATGTGGCCCCAGGTACCTCCTGAAGCAATAGGGCTGGGCACATGTGGCCCCTGGTACCTCCTGCAGCAATAGGGCTGGGCACATGTGGCCCCAGGTACCTCCTGAAGCAATAGGGCTGGGCACATGTGGCCCCTGGTACCTCCTGAAGCAATAGGGCTGGGCACATGTGGCCCCTGGTACCTCCTGCAGCAATAGGGCCTGGCACATGTGGCCCCAGGTACCTCCTGCAGCAATAGGGCTGGGCACATGTGGCCCCAGGTACCTCCTGCAGCAATAGGGCTGGGCACATGTGGCCCCAGGTACCTCCTGCAGCAATAGGGCTGGGCACATGTGGCCCCTGGTACCTCCTGAAGCAATAGGGCTGGGCACATGTGGCCCCAGGTACCTCCTGAAGCAACAGGGCTGGGCACATGTGGCCCCTGGTACCTCCTGCAGCAATAGGGCTGGGCACATGTGGCCCCAGGTACCTGTTCATTAGAAAAAACATTCTGCTCTCGGCTTAGAGCAGCAATTCCCAGGTTTCTAAATTGACCAGATTCTGAGAATATACATTTTGGAGAAGAGGCCAACTGCCATAGAGCTGGAAGCCCAACATGTGCCCAGCTAACTGAGAATACCAGCTGAATACAGTAGAACTGGTCTATGGTATAACTGTTTGTTGACATTATGGAGACAGAAATCAGAGGTAAGAGGAGAAAGAAAGATGAGCCAATGGAATGATGAATGAAAGCGGAGAGAGAGAGAGAGAGAGGGAAAAGCAGGAGAAACAAATTGGAGAAATTAAATCAAGCTGGTAAAAAGACATATCCTGCTGTATAGGTTTATGATAGAAAAGCAATCTGTGTATTTTATTCCAGTCGAATCCCCACAGTGTGGAGAAATGGGTAAGAAAATTAAAAACATAAATATTAAAAATAGAATGCACACATACATTAAAAGTTTTTATTTTATTATATTTTATTAGAAAACTGCAAAATATATTCGTATACATTTTAATATGTCTATTGAAATTATTCTCTTCTCATTTGATTAATTGTCTGTGAACTTTGTCTTTGTGTTTACTTGAAGACATTATGTCATTTTTAATTCTTATTTTAAGGGGAAAATACTGCATGCAGATGAAAATAATGTATTTCAAAACATTGCTTTTGTACAATGGGCCTAATTTATCAATATGGTCCTAAAGAAATTGTGCATATTTGACGGATCCAGCGTGCTTATGAAATTATCACGTGTTATTAATCAAACTTGTGTAAATGACTGATCTGAGCGTAAATGTATGATAAACCAGACTTGATTGTATATTCGGAAGCGCGTTCACTACGCGTTCATTACGAATGACCATACTCACACGCCCATTTTATGATCTATATTTGGCGACGCCTCCTCCTTTAAAGCGCACATGCCAACACGGGTTTCTCCAGTATTATAGGCAACAGGAAAGCAAATGATTTTTCTGTGAGGGTAAACTTTAAATGCTTATGAATGAACAGGAAAATAAACGTGTGCTTATTTGGAGCATTAGTAGTTGTGTGCAGCCTAGCTCAAAAGCCCTATAAGCCGCGGATAACCAGGGCTAAAATGCTTCCTCTGAATTGCGAACTACAGCTGAAATAAAAAATAAATAAATAAATAACCTTTCACGGAAAAAGTTCTGCCGGACAGTTCAGGAAAGGGCATCCCGGACCTCTCATCTGCAGAAGTATCATTGGAAAAGTGGCCGTGTAACGTGATAGAAGACGCAACTGTGACTTGATTCATCAATATTTCACGCCAGTTGCGACTCTCGCAACGGTCTTCTAGGCTAATAAAACTGAATCAGACTTATAGAAAAAATATGAACAGTTTTGCTTCTTGCATACAACATGACTGGCTTAATTATTTTCATATGGCTGTCTCCAATACATACTTATACAGAGGCTATTCCTGATGTAATTATTTTAACTGACTTCTGCTTCATTCCATTTAGGCTGCATAATAGCGATTAAACTAATAGTGATTGAAAATCAACTTATTCAGATACTATTTTTGACAATTAGGCTACACGGCGTACGTCTACAGCCACAACGCAGAGGACAAGTGCATTTAAAAATATTGCCCAGATGCATTAACTGATTTTAATATTTTCATAAATGGAATGACTTGGATGAACTCTGACTGAGGCGAACTCTGATTTTAAAGCTCACATAACCTATGTTTTTCGAAGAGCGCCTTTTTGTTTATCACCTGTCGACTCCGCAGTGCTCTGAACAAAAGTTTTTTTTGCTTTAATTATAGGCTGCACAATTATTCCCTCGCTGTTCATTGCCATTTTTAGGAAAATTTCAGAATTTATCAAAATTAACGTGGGTGTACAGTACGATGAAATCTCACGACAGCTCTGGACCTTGCGTATGCTTTTTCCCCCCCAGTGGCGAGGCAGCGCCATTGCATGCTGTACGCTCACTTTACGGTCAGATTTGAACATATGCCTGAATGATTAATGAGGCCCAATGTGTTTAGTTTATGAAGAAGTTACTGATCTTATTTGGTTGAACTGAGGGCTTTTAAGATGAATGGAATTACTTTTAAATGAATACAATATAATCAGCAAAACTTCCTTCTACTCAGAAAAGTCTTCATATTCTGTGTTTTTAAATCTTTAAAATGTATTAATTGACTCTAGATTTTGTGCGTGTGCTGCAGTGATATTCGTTCAATAGGTGATTGAGTTTGGAGTCAAGAAGGCAAACTTATCTTTCTTCCGTGGTTCCAAAGCCTATTACTCAATTTCTCACCATGATTTTTTATGCCACAGAAAACAATTTAAGTAATGGTAAAAATAATTTGTTTTGCACTTATGTCTGGAGAACAAAAAACTATTTTTTAACAAAATTATACTGTACTTCCATTTATATTAAATTTTCCATCTAAAATGTGGGAATTACCACATTTTGGCTATTTTTTTCCTGATTATCACAAACACTGCTTCTACAAATGATTCCACACATGATTAAACACCGTTTCCACACATTATTATTTCTCTAGAGAGTTAGTGCTTATGGGTAAGTAAGTGGTCCCATGTGTATTTGGTTAACTCCACTGATTAATGTGTGTTAAACACTCAAAAGAGTATCACTGCTGCACTTTATTGAAAATAAAACATTTTTACATAGTGTGCATGTTCTAGAGTCAGGTCAAGGGGAATGTATTTATCTTTCTGTCTGATTTGCTGAGTCGATTTTTACATTTCAATTAATCTCGCTAAAGCTCTCTAATTGAATAAGTTACAGGCATAAGCAATCATCTACCTTACGGCCTGTTTGAGTCTAACCCAAGTGCTATCATCACTAATGCCATTCCTCTGAGTAGTTGAGACTATCGTCACTAATGCCTACTCTCCTCCTTTCCTGTACTACTGCCTTATCTCCTCCGTGCCCCACAAACAGATCTTTGTGTTCGAATCTAATGTTGCTGATTACATTTTAATTGCATATAAATGGCGACATATTCATTAATGTCTCGATGCAGACTGCAATGTCAGGTGCATTGTATATTGTATATTGTACATGCAAAGGCCCACACCTTAAAGCCAAGGCCGACGCATTAAAGCCAAGGCCGACGCATTAAAGCCAAGGCCGATGCATTAAAGCCAAGGCCGACGCATTAAAGCCAAGGCAGACGCATTAAAGCCAAGGCCGACGCATTAAAGCCAAGGCAGACGCATTAAAGCCAAGGCCGACGCATTAAAGCCAAGGCAGACGCATTAAAGCCAAGGCAGATGCATTAAAGCCAAGGCAGACGCATTAAAGCCAAGGCCGAAGCATTAAAGCCAAGGCAGACGCATTAAAGCCAAGGCCGAAGCATTAAAGCCAAGGCAGACGCATTAAAGCCAAGGCAGACGCATTAAAGCCAAGGCCGACGCATTAAAGCAGAGGCCGACGCATTAAAGCCGAGGCCGACGCATTAAAGCCAAGGCAGACGCATTAAAGCCAAGGCAGATGCATTAAAGCCAAGGCAGACGCATTAAAGCCAAGGCCGAAGCATTAAAGCCAAGGCAGACGCATTAAAGCCAAGGCCGAAGCATTAAAGCCAAGGCAGACGCATTAAAGCCAAGGCAGACGCATTAAAGCCAAGGCCGACGCATTAAAGCAGAGGCCGACGCATTAAAGCCGAGGCCGACGCATTAAAACCAAGGCAGACGCATTAAAGCCGAGGCAGACGCATTAAAGCCGAGGCCGACGCATTGAAGCCGAGGCCGACGCATTAAAGCCGAGGCCGACGCATTAAAGCCGAGGCCGACGCATTAAAGCCAAGGCAGACGCATTAAAGCGAGGGGCCGACGCATTGAAGCCAAGGCAGACGCATTAAAGCCAAGGCCGACGCATTGAAGCCAAGGCCGACGCATTGAAGCCAAGACCGACGCATTAAAGCCGAGGCCGACGCATTAAAGCCGAGGCAGACGCATTAAAGCCGAGGCCGACGCATTAAAGCCGAGGCCGACGCATTAAAGCCGAGGCCGACGCATAAAAGCAGAGGCCGACGCATTAAAGCCAAGGCAGACGCATTAAAGCCAAGGCAGACGCATTAAAGCCAAGGCAGACGCATTAAAGCAGAGGCCGTCGCATTAAAGCGAGGGGCCGACGCATTCAAAGTTTGTCATCAAAGCGAGTCTCGCTTCTGTGTACGCTTCTGCTCCCCATCTGTGCAAAGCAAGCAGAGATAGGGACACATGATCCGGGGCACAAACGCACACTCCTCTTCTGAAAACTCTTAATCTTCATCTTCATCTTCTTTCTGTTTCTGTAGCTTTTCATCTGCCTGCCTAGACTGTGAGGACATCATAGATGCGATGCACATTTCTCTAAGTGCGGTACGATTGAGAATACTTGCTCGGGTACTCGAGTAGCATGGTGCTCTGCTGTTAGTTTGACAGCTGTGTTTATCTTTTTCTTCTTTATTTGATAAAACACAAAAGTATAAACAGAGGATGTAAAAAATGTGACCTTAGTTTTGTTTGATAACGGGTTAAAATTCCTGCTGGAACTATAGATGTTTTCTGTACAGAGGTTTTTGGTGCATTTCATTCAGTTGAGGATTTCCGCTGCTTAGACCAATGAAATTGTATGCCTTATATTCAGCATACCTGTCCCATCATGCAGGCCTAACCAGCATGTAGATCTGGTGTGGATGTCCTGTTTATATGTGGAAAGTGCTTTAACCTTCCAGCAATAGTGATATGGTTGTTGTCTTTTTTTGTTGAAATCATTATTCTATAATGTCCTTAAGATGTATCTTTTTTTTGTGTTTTTTTTTTGTATTCTTCTCATTGCCACATATCACTACTCAAAGTGAGGGCTATCATTTTCGGCTACCACCTCGATTTCCCAAACACCTGGGACCTGTATAACTGAACCTGGAACACTCCCGAATCTGGAACATGGACTGAAGCAAAAAAAATTATAAAAAAGAGCTGTTATCCAGCTAACTGAGTAATCCTGCTTCGTGATACAGGGCCCTGTTCCGGGTTTTACTCAGTGCAGTAATCCAGCTAACTGAGTAATCCTGCTTCGTGATACAGGCCCTGAAATGCATGTTAAGCATTTCCGTGATTTGTTCAGAAATGCAAACTGCACTGACAGCTGACCATTCAAAGTTTTGAGTCCCCTCATCTGTCAGGGTATAGAGTATTATCTGCATTCTGAACAGAATCCCCTCACCTGTCAGGGTATAGAGTATTCCATGCATTCTGAACAGAATCCCCTCACCTGTCAGGGTATAGAGTATCCCCTGCATTCTGAACAGAATCCCCTCACCTGTCAGGGTATAGAGTATCCCCTGCATTCTGAACAGAATCCCCTCACCTGTCAGGGTATAGAGTATCCCCTGCATTCTGAACAGAATCCCTTCACCTGTCAGGGTATAGAGTATCCCCTGCATTCTGAACAGAATCCCCTCACCTGTCAGGGTATAGAGTATTCCCTGCATTCTGAACAGAATCCCCTCACCTGTCAGGGTATAGAGTATCCCCTGCATTCTGAACAGAATCCCCTCACCTGTCAGGGTATAGAGTATCCCCTGCATTCTGAACAGAATCCCCTCACCTGTCAGGGTATAGAGTATTCCCTGCATTCTGAACAGAATCCCCTCACCTGTCAGGGTATAGAGTATCCCCTGCATTCTGAACAGAATCCCCTCACCTGTCAGGGTATAGAGTATTCCCTGCATTCTGAACAGAATCCCCTCACCTGTCAGGGTATAGAATATTCCCTGCATTCTGAACAGAGCATGAACGGGATTCATTCTGGTGACAGTCACCTCTGAAATTCAATAGCAGGCACTTTGGATAGTTGCCGATCCTGTGAGATACAATGTGTGAGATTTTGAATCACGATCCATCTGTATGTTGATGCGATGAAGCCTTCTTACTGCCCCGTCTCTGCCTGTTTTCCGTCGAGCGTCTGCTAAATGCCTGTAATGTAATGTAAGGCTGTATGAGACTCCATATGTAGAACTTTGTATGATTTATTAGAACCTCAGAGGTTGTGACATGGTTCAGTGCCAGTGTGTATTCTACAGCAGCGGTCCCCAACCACCGGTCCGCGGACGCATTAAACCGGGCCGCACAGAAAGACTGATAATCAATAAAATATTTTTGTATTCAGAATCTGAAAGATGTTTTATTTTGAAAAATGCATCTGCGTCTCTTGAGATGGTGAGTTGTATTTTTTATGCACTTTATACAGTAAAACCTTGACATACGAGTGCACTAACTTACGAGTATTCCGAGTTACGAGCCGTTGCTCGGACAATTTCTTGCTTCGCCTTACGAGCCTAGACCCGAGTTACGAGCCGAGCAAGTGGAGCGAGCTTAGAGACGCCTCCGCTAGTTGGCGCAGTTAAGCAAGCGAACACCCGCATGAAAAAAAAAAAAACTAAAAACAAAGTTGTATCAATTCAGTTTAGGGATAAAGTGTGATGAGCCCTTCAAATCTCCTCCACCTATCTCCTCCACCACCTCCACCAGCATCTTCCGTTAGCCCAAGTCGTCTGATCTCCAAGGTAAATACACTTTATAAAACCAATTTATTTCTTTATATTCTATTTTATTCTCTTTGTATTTGTAAGGGCGTTGTAGTGGTACAACGATGAGCCAAACGCGATGAAAGAAAAGAAAGAATGAAAAAACCTCCCAGCCGTAGCCGAAACCAAAAACACCCTTGTAAAACCGGGATAGCCACGTAAACACGGGCGACACTAATACCGATAGCCAGAAGGACAGCAAAAACAAAGGCACCCTCGGAACATGACTATAACGCCCGATAACTGGTGAAACAAATAAATAAAATAACGCTCACGCCCTCTAACAACAAAGAGAGCGGGAGTGGAAACAGAGAAGTGAAAAGAGGGAAAAACCTAAACTATATTCCCTGAGCTTCTAGTAGTTATCTGGGTATAGCTCTACTACGCGAATAAAGAATAACAATCTTTTAAGTGCGAGCAGAGGAAACAAACAACAACCATACATACGTGAAGGCACAAAATGATAAAGAAGCGCCAGGAAGCGGAACTCAGGGGTTTAAATAACTCCTGATGCGGGCGACAGGTGAACTAGATAATCACCTGGGCGAAAGGAAAATCCCGCAAGGGAATGCGGAGAAAAATCTGATAGACCGAAAAAAGGATGAGGCGTCGAATTAGAGGAAAGGAAGGGAAAACCATGA